>CAUYQU010030051.1:0-18687 GCA_963574635.1 Cheracebus regulus | reverse complement strand
TCACCTGCCCACAATGGCCTCACCTGCCCAAAATGGCCTCACCTGCCCACAGTGGCCTCACGTGCCTGTGACAGCCTGCTGTCCTGACAGGGCCCTGCTCATCGCCCTCGAGCTGACAGGCACTGCCGGGACCACCCCCTCCATTTCTGGGTAATTTGGCCCCTCAGGCCTGCACAGCTGCAGAGGCTGTCCCCCTCTGCCCAGCCAGGCCCTGCCCGTGCCCCAGGCCATCTCAAGGCCCTGGACACACTGGTTGTCCCCTCCCATCTCGTGGCATTCCTGGGTCCCAGGTGGACAGAGGAGTGCAGCCTCACTACACAGACATGAAGAGACACATTCTCCTCGTCCCCCGGGAACCCCCTGGCCGCACACTCTCCATCCCACAGCCAGACGTCACATCAAAGGCTCCAGAGCTTGGGCCATGCACTGCTCTTTCCCTGCCTGACACTCTCCCTCACACACCCTCAGGCACACCCACTTTCCTCTCTAGGCAGCTGGAACTCCACGTACTGAGCCCTGCCCTCCAGGCCAGGCAGTGCCAGGCTCCTCCAGCACCCACCCCCCCAAGACCCCAGTGGGCCCCAGGCCTCACCTGCCACGTCTCTCAGACTGTGACCAGACCCTGCTTCACAGACTTCTGCCACCTGTGCCCAGCACATTCCTGAAAGAAAAGAAGTGCCGTCTGAACCCTGAGGAAATCCGAGAGCTGGCTGCCCACACGGGACACAGGAGTGCCCGCTCACCACACCTTCAGAACAGGTGCCAGCCCCAAAACCAGGAGGCGCGGCAGGCCAGAAATGCACACAGCAGGGTCAGGGGGTCCGAAGTGCAGGCGGGCTTTCATATCACGTCCAGCATGAAGCGTCCAGGCCTGTGTTTCAAGAGGAGGGGAAGAGCGCCCGAGGGCGAGAGCAAAGCTCCTGAGGCTTCCTGCTGAATTCGGAGGTCTGCCCTCTCCACCCGCCTGCGGCCACGCGTTCAAGATCGGAAAAGTCACACCAACCAAGTTCTTCTATTGGAAGCTTTTTCTGACCAACCTCACCTCACTCTGACCACAGCTTACTCCATATCCAGTCAGGTGTGTGTGTGCATGTCATGTTGTGCGCATGTCACATGTGCATGTGTACATATTGTGTGCATGTGTGTGCACGTGCATATGTGTCTTGCATTTGTTTGTGCGAGTGTACTCTTGTTCACTCACACCCATGGACTTTGCATTGACACTTCTTGGTGCTTAAAGCCACGTGGACCGTTTCTTAGCAGAAACTCAAAAGAATCAGCAGTGAGCCATCCGGGAGCAGCTTTTCCCAGCCAACCCGCGTGCTCTCAAATACTCGCTGGTTTTAGTCATGTACAGATGCAAGCCCCACACAGCTGAGAAGCTGACTCCCTTGTTTGGACCAAAAGAAACTGGAACTTCACAGGCACTTGCCCCTCGGTGGCCCCTGGGATGCCTCGGCAGAACCTGAGTTCACATGACCTCAGGGGTGTGTTCATATCACCAGTCCTTTTCTACGACTCTTCCCAGCACAGAAAGCCACACCCAGCTCCTGTGTTCAAGGAACCCAAGCCCAGGGCAGAGCCCAGCAGAAAAGGAGCAAGGCCGTGTGATGGACCAAAACGTGGGCGCAGACATGACCCTCCCTCAGCCTCCACGACGCAGGGTGACGCTCCAGGTCTCCCAGAACAGACATCTCTGTAGTGATGGCCTGGAAGATAAGCGAGTCTGGAGTTGCCAAACATCCCCCACAGCCTGGCGGGCAGAGTAGAAGTGGACGTGGCTCAGAGCTTTCAACTACACTTGATTTTGCCCTCTTGGGGAGGAGGGAAAATACTACTGTTTAAAAAAAACAAACAAACAAAAAAAAAAAACACCCAGGTCAGGCATGGTGGCTCACATCTGTAATCCCAGCACTTTGGGAGGCTGAGGCGGCTGGATCACCTGAGGTCAGGAGTTTGAGATCAGCCTGGCCAATATAGTGAAACCCCATCTCTCCTGAAAATACAAAAAAGTAGCCGGTTATGATAGTGGGCGCCTGTAATCCCAGGCACTCAGGAGGCTGAGGCAGGAGAATCACTTAAACCTGGGAGCCAAAGGTTGCAGTGAGCTAAGATCATGCCACTGCACTCCAACCTGGGCAATAGAATAAGATTTCTTGTATTAAAAAAAAAAAAAAAAAAAAAAAACCAGCTTGAATTTCTTGAATTTCTAAGGTAGTAGGCAGCACCAAGATGCTGAGACTGAAGATACATGTGGTTATTTACAAAGGACGTAGACAAGACCTCAGACCAACCCACTCACTCAGCCGCCCTCCCCATGTTGCCACGTATCCTAGGAGCCAGCGGGCACATTCGGTGCACAAACGTGACCTGCTCATTTCCCCGTGCGGGCACATTCAGTGCAAGCACATGACCTGCTCATTTTGCAGGTAAGGATACTGACTCTCAGTGAGGATTCTAACCTTCAGGGTGCGCAGCCAGTTACTAGAGGAGACAGTTACTAACTCTTGAACCTTTAGGGGATCCATGGGCTGCTGCTAGTCACAGTCTGCTTCCTGCTGTGCAAAGGTCAGGCATTTGCAGAAGGCAATTCTGCCTGGACTGGAACACCCATGAGGCCTCCCTCCATGGGCACCCTCCTTGCTCTCCTCTGAGCCCCTGGACTCCCCCAGCCCCATTCTGCCGGACACCCACCTTGCTCAACCCCATGTAATGTCTTTAGGACTAAATTTTGCAAGAAGTGGCCAGGAGAGAGAAGAGATGGCAGGTGCTGACTGGACAACCCCACTTCCAGAATGCTAACGCCAAGGGTTACCACCCAGGCAGAGGTCTGGACAATTTGTTTCTGAGGTAACTGACTAGCCCAAGGAAAAAGACCTGCAGATTCTGTCATTTGGGAATCCCACACTGCAACCATTGGGTCCCCATCCCAATATCCTAGAACAACGCCCACAATCCAGCAAGCCCCACCCACGCACACAAAGCCTGTAGTGAATGTTAGGGGGTCACTCACAAATGTAAGTGAACTTGCCAATTTTCAGCTGGCATGTGGGGGAAATCCCCAACACAAGACAAACACGTCACATGCAAACACAACAGCAACTCAGAAAGAAAGAGCAAGAGCATAAGCACATTTTCAAAAGAAACTAGAATTAACCTGCTCAGAAATTAAAGAACAGAAAATGGAGCAGTATGCTATGAAAAAAAGAACATTCCAAGAAGGGAAAAAACTCAAGAATTCAAAGTAGAATAATAAACACTAAAAATAAAGTAAGTTAGGACTATAAAATAGAACTAAACGAAAAGCAAGATATGAGAGTGAAAATGTAAGAAAATCAGAGTCTCCATCCAGGAGACTCAACATTCAATTCAAAAAGCAGAAGCCCCAGGAAGAAAAAAAGTGAAAACAGAGAGAAGGAAATTACCAAAGAAACAATCAAAGGCCCATGTCTGCCCAGAAGATGTTGTTTCCAGATGGACAGCACCCACCCAGCGCCCAGAGGGCAAGGTGCCTCTCTAAACCCATCATGGAAAGGTTCAGAGCTTCGGCTGGGAAGAGGCCAGGACGGGGTGATAGGCGCCTCGCGTGGCTTTGCCTGGTGGGAACCCCTAGCTCCTCCACTCAGCCCTTGGGAAGTTTGACTAGTTACACGTCTGCCCTGTCAACAGGTGCGTGCGTTTCTTAATCAGGAAAATGGAAATAATATTATTACTTTGTGGAGTTACTCTGAATATTAGATCCATACATGTAAAGACCTAGAACAGTATCTGACATATAGTATTCACTTAATGCATTTTGTATTATTACCATAAAAAGCATACGGACAAAAGATAAAGGCACAAAAGAACAGATGCAATTGATATCTCAAAAGTGACATTAGAAATTGAACAGTAAAAGAAATCCCTCGTTCATTCATGAACAATACAATAACATAGCAAAAACAAAACAATCCTCATTCACTCATTTTCCAAAAGGAAATGAAGCCAGGTCTGGAGTGGTGTCTCTACAGACTGAGTTTCATTCAGGTTTCGAACAGCAAAAACTCAAAGGCTTTACCTCCCATGCACTCTAACTCATGAAGCCCCTGGAAATGAGGCCACCAGAAGCAGGGACTGAGCAAGAGAGGAGTGGTTGTGGGATGCAAGGAGAGGGCGGTAGAGGACAGAGGCAGACAGCCCCCCAGGAGGGGGCGGCACCGTCCAGGACAGCTGTGTGGCTGCCGTGCAGGAGGCACAGCCCGGGAGGTCTGCACTGTGCCAAAAGAGAAGTGGGAAGACCAGCTACTGTGCTTGTGTCACGGGAGACTGGGGCATTTATAGACAACTAGTGAATTAATAAAAACAAGTCATCTAGGAAAGGGAAGTACTGTCTGAGAAAGGAGGTGTAGATATGGCACACCACAGGGCTTAGATGTGGGAAAAATGACTTCCAATGCTCATATTGTCCCCAGTATCCTGACCACACTGGGACTGGGGGCACAGACTCTGAAGCCAGACTGCCTCGGTCCATCTCCATCTGCCACTCACTAGCAGGGTTTTGTCACCTTCCCTGTGCCTCAGTTTCTCCATCTGTAACTCAGGATAATGATACTTTCCTTATGGGTTTGAAGAGATGATTCCATTAATTAATATATGCAGAGCATTTAGAACAGGATGATTTAGGATGCTATGCAAATGTTTACTGCTTCTATTTTTACTTTGATTTTTTAAGAGATAGTAGCTCTAGAGGAAACTCAGGCTAACACAAACAACAGCTAAATCATAGAAGAGTGACAGAAAGAGTCAGCAGCTGCTATCTGATCACAGGGTTGGGACAGGAAACATGGTACAAAGGCATGTCTGTCACTGAGGCAGCAACCGGAGTGTGGGACAAGCACCTCCAGGCATAGTGAGGGGGCTCATGGGTCAGGAGCTCAGGGGCCAGGTTGTTGGAAGTCTCCGGGGCCAGCAGGAAGGCCGCTGTGGGCTGTGCATGCAGAGGAAACCACAGAGGCCAGGCTGGACACTGCTGAAGGGGAGGGAAGGGCCCCCAGGTGCCCTAGTTTCCTTTGGCCAGAGAAGCACAGGGTCCTTAACCCCCCTGTGGCCCTGGAAGCTGTGGGTTTTACCCACAGGCTTGAACCTAAGCTGAGCCTGTTTGAGTCCCAGACACTGCTAAAGCTGTGCAGGTGGCTGCTCCGAACACTGAGAGATCATCCATGTTGCGAAACACCTGGGAACTAGAGCCAGCCCTGAACCAGAGCCCTCAAAGCTCTACGGACTTCACAGCCCGACCCCAACAGCAGACACGCCTGAGAGCCCTCAAACCTCTACGGATGTCACAGCCCAACCCCGACAGCAGACACGCCTGGGCAGGGTGTCTGGTCTTACTGCACCTTGCAAGGACGCTGGGACCCTCTGGACACACATTCCAATAAACCTTGCTGAACGTTCCTGCCACCGCTTTTGGGATGACTCCAGCTGTAGGGGAGCCAGCAAAGGAGATGGGCAGGGCAGGTGTATCAGTCCATTCTCACGCTGCCATAAGGACATAGCTGAGACTGGGTACTTTATAAAGGAAAGAGGTTTAATGGACTCACAGTTCCACATGGCTGGGGAGGTCTTACAATCACAGCAGAAGGCAAAGGAGGAAGAAAGGCACTTCTTACATGGCAGCAGGCAAGGGAGCGTGTGCAGGGAACTGCCCTTTATAAAACCATCAGATCTCGTGAGACTTACTCACTATCCCAAGAACAGCACGGGAAAGCCCCGCCCCATGACTCAATTACCTCCTGCCAGGCCCCTCCCACAACACATGGGCATTATGAAAGCTACAATTCAAGATGAGATTTGCGTGGGGACACAGCCACACCATATCAGCAGGGGGTGTGGGGGAAAGGAGTGAAACAGAGCAGTGGGAGATGGTGTCACAAAGCTGGGAAAGGAGGACCTGGAAGAAGGAAGGAAAGAATTAGTGGCCCCTCAGAGAAAAGGAAACAAGGACCCAGGAAAATAAGGGCCGAAGTCTGCCTGCTGAGTTCAGCTTGAAGATCCGGCCACATGCAGTCTCACTGGGCACATTCCTCCTTCCTGACACCCTCTCCATAGAGCAGCCCACAGGGGCCTTTGCTACCCCAGTTCGATTCACCCCTGAGCACACAGGACCCTCTGTGCCTTAGCCCTTTGGGCCTGGCTCCCTCCCAGCCTTCCCTGTAACTGTGCCATCTTCCATCCTGCCCTCAGGACCAAACTCGAGTCTCTCTTGGTGCCTCTGCTGTGTGCACCCAGCACCACCCACCCAGGCGCATCTGTCACCTCTGATGGCACTGATAGTTCAGGACCCCACCTCTCTTACCTACCATCAGCTCCACGAGGGCAAGGACCATCTTCCCCTGTTAAACAATGTCTTAAACTGCTGGGACAGTTCTTGGTACATGTAAATATCATCGAATATACAGTAAGTGTTCAATAAATATTGAACGAGTGAGTGAATGGGTGAGAGTATGAGTAAGTCAACAATTGTTCAACAGAGAACAGTAGCCACCTAGGACAGCTACTGAATCACAACTACTGCTCTTTTTTTATTCACTTAACGTTCAGTGAGAGCAGCTATGGGGCGGGCACCGGGAGGACAAATATGAACGAGACACAGCCCTGGACCCTGGGGGAGCTCACAGACCAGTGACTTCAGCATGTCTCACATGGTAGCATTCATTTCTATAACATTTAGACAACCCATGGTGAATCAGGCAGAGTCGGGGTCTCACATCAACTTGGGCAGCATAGCAAGACAAGAGGCATGCGGGCTACAAATGAGCCCAGGAAGTCAGAGGATCCCAGCAGCACCGGCTTCCCCAGAAGCGACAGCAGCCTGGCCACGCCCACGCCTCCAGCGCAAGTGTGTTTTGCCTTTGCAGGTACTGCTCTGCTGTGAGGGTGTGAAGGCTCACGGGTGTGTGTGTGGGGAGCCAGCCCTCATCGCCTTCGCTGATCAGCCCTGAAGAATGTGTTCCTCATTTTTACCTTGTTACTGTGCAGTTCTACCACTGCAAAGCTCTTGACATAAACATGAGCTATTTCTCCTTCACTTATAATAACCTCATTCTAGATTCTTCTTCCTGAAGCAGTTATAGTGTAATGATGTCATGTATTTAAGCCTGATAAACATAATTACTATCAACATTTAATTGATTCTTGATTACAATCAATTATATTTCTGAAACAATCAGACATCCTACAATTAAAAATAATTGATTCATTAGCACACCCCCTTACTTGATAATTACACAAATGCATTATTTATGTAATTAGGCACATTTACAGTTCATTATTCCACATTTTATGCTATTGTTACAAAGCTACTAAACTCTCCAGCTTACTTCTTAATCTTCCTTTGGCTAATACTGAGACAGAACACTGGTTTTATTATTGGAAGTTACCTACAGCAGTACAATTAAGTTACAAATCAAAAGCTTGAATTACATGTCAATTTGAAAACAATAATTAACTAATTTACCTGCTGTATCTCCAGGGGAAGCAGTGAGGGCCCATGATACTGTGGATCCAGTCACAGTCACATTTTACCAGGTGAGTTAGTGCAGATCTGGTCACAGTCACACGTTACCGGGTGAGCTAGTACGGCTCCGGTCACAGTCACACGTTACCGGGTGAGCTAGTGCGGATCCGGTCACAGTCACACGTTACCGGGTGAGCTAGTGCGGACCCGGTCACAGTCACACGTTACCGGGTGAGCTAGTGCGGACCCGGTCACAGTCACACGTTACCGGGTGAGCTAGTGCGGATCCGGTCACAGTCACACGGTACCGGGTGAGCTAGTGCGGCTCCGGTCACAGTCACACGGTACCGGGTGAGCTAGTGCGGCTCCGGTCACAGTCACACGTTACCAGGTGAGCTAGTGCGGCTCCTGTCACAGTCACACGTTACCAGGTAAGCAGAACAGCTACTTCATCTCTAGGCAAAATCCTCATAACATGGAGTTGGATAAAGACAGCGTTAGTGTTAGAAGCGCCAGACTCTGATCCACGCCAGGGTAGAACCTGTGTTTGTGTCCTCTCCACCCCACCTTGCAGGGTCCTCTGACGACTTCCCTCCCCCAGGAGGAAGGTGTCATTCTGATGAGTGAGCAGTCACCAGCCCTAAAGTCCAACCAAGTTCCCTGTTCCCATCAAAGTCCAGGCGATTCCCTGTTTTCCAAGTGCCCGTTTCCGTCTCTGCCCTTCCCCACTGAGTTCTCCTTTCAAAATAGTAGAATTAGCAGATGGATTTTCCTTGTTTCCTCTCTAAATGCTATGGCATGACAATAAGAATTCACCAAAGTACCTAAATCCACACGGAGCTAAGCAGTGAGCATGGAAGCCTCCAGCAGACCAGATAGTCAGGTGGCTTTCCAGAAGACGGAAGGTAGGCGGGATCACAGGACAGGCAGGCTGCGTGTGTGCGGCAGATGAGCATTGGCTTCGAGGACCACAGCTGAGCGCTTAGGGTGGAAGCCCCTCTTCTCACCAGGCCACAGGGCTCCAGCAGGCAGGCTGAACTGTGGCCCACCAGGCTGAAATCTGGGTGGTTAACTCAAGGAACATCTCTGCAATCCCAAAACCACTCCTTCCCACCCCACAGTCACTCGCAGCAGTAGGGCCACCCCCAGGATCAAGCCAAAGAGCTACAGAAATAAAACCAAGCACACAGGAAAACAGGACCCTCCCACCAGGGGGTTGGCACCCAGAGAGGGAAATAGAAGACCTGAAAACCTTAAAAGCAAAATATTACGTTGCTGAAGACTTAATTGATTTTCTAGGAGACAGAGCTCAGCAAAAATTCAAAACATTCAAAAAAAGATAAAAATAAACTATGAGGAAAAATTCAAGACAACAAATGAATCCAGAGTATTCTACAATAAGAGCTGCATAAAAGAGAAAACCAAGACAGGAGCTGATGAAATATTTTTTAAGTAATAAGATGAAATTTCAAGAGTTAGGAAAAAAACCATTAAATATGAGATTGAGAGAATCTCCAAAGGGCCTGAAAGGATGAAAAGAAAAGCATCCACTTTTTTTTTTTTTTTTTTTTTGAGATGTAGTCTTGCTCTGTTGCTGAGGCTGGAGTACAGTGATGTCATCTCAGCTCACCACAACCTCCACCTCCCGGGTTCAAGCAATTCTCCTGCCTCAGCCTCCTGAGCAGCTGGGATGACAGGCATGTGCCATCACGCCCAGCTAATGTTGTATTTTTAGTAGAGAGGCAGTTTCTCCATGTTGGTCAGGCTGATCTTGAACTCCTGACCTCAGGTGATCTGCCTGCCTCAGCCTCCCAAAGTGCTGGGATTAAGGTGTGGGCCAGCATATCTACTCTTAACATGTTCTTGTGGTGAAATTCCAAGATTTCAAGAATAACACTTTCTTTTTTTTGTTTTTCTTTTTTTTGAGATGGAGTCTCACTCTGTTGCCCAGGCTGGAGTGCAGTGGCACGATCTTGGCTCACAGCAACCTCCGCCTGATGCAAGCAATTCTCCCACCTCAGCCTCCCAAGTAGCTGGGAGCACAGGCATGTGCCAACACGCCCAGCTAATCTTTGTATTTTTAGTAGAGACGTGGTTTTGCCATGTCAACCAGGCTGGTCCCAAACTTCTGGCCTCAAGTGCTCCACCCGCCTCAGCCTCCCAAATTGCTGGGATTACAGGTGTGAGTCACCCCACTCGGCCAACACTTCATGATTAAATGATGACACAACCATAAATGAAATGCTATGTAACTGTAAAATAAATAAAAAATATTAATATATACAGATCTTCAAGGTATGTTAAATTTAAGAAGCCATATGTAGCACAGTGGGATGGTACATCCTAAGTAACAATAGGTTAAAATCTGTGTGTGAGCATGTGTGTGGCATGTTTGACACAGACACATAAACACGCTCTAAAAATATACATTAAAAAATTAATGACCAGGATTCCTAGGCATGGGATGAGATGGCACTGAGAATATGTAGAGAAAGACTGAAGGAGACTGCATACTTTTTACCATATTTTTATTCTTAATTTATGAACCATTTGGAAATGATTTTCTGTTAAAAATTACTTTTAAAAAAAGTTGCAACAATAAAGGTCCATTTCTCCTCCATATGCAGGTTACCTGGAGGCTCCACTCAGTGTCACTTCCATCCTGACACTGGGACCGAAGCCACTGTCTGCAGCAGGGGCAGATGCAGTGACAGGGGACAAACAGAGCATGGTGACTCTCAGGGTGGCTTTTACAGTGTCTGCCCAGAAATGACAACCACTGGTTTTGCTCAAACTTTCTGGAACAATACACAGGGACAAGACTGACTTTAGGAGCAGAAAGACATAATCCTTTCCCAGAAAGGACACTAGAAATGGGTGAGTAGTCATACAGCTTACCACAATGAGTTAACTAACCCAAATGCCTGCAAACATTATGGCCATATACAAGAAAGAAAAGAAATTAGCACACAGGATTTATGTAGAAAACACAAGTAATTTTCAGGAAGCATCTGTTTCAAACTCAACAAAACTCAAGAAAATGCGGATGTTATGTCTTTATCATTAAGACTTAGTAATAAAATTTTGGAGGGATATGTTTAAAATTCCAAAATAAAATGTTTAACAAGTTAACATTTTTTAATGTGGAAAAATGAAGGAGAAATAAAGATATTCCCAGGTAAACAAAAGTGGAGGTAATTCATTGCTATCAGACATTCCTTACATGAAGGAAGTAGAGGAAGTCCTTGAGGCTAATGTAAAGGACACTAGACAGTAAATGAAATCTGCATGAAGAAATAAAAAAGAAAAAAAAGAAAAAAGAATAGTAAAGGTAACTACTTTGGTAAGAATTTAAAAGAATGAGTATTTTTCTGTTTGTAACTTTAGTAATCTAGTATAAAGGACTATTGACTAAAGTAATAATTATAAAACTATGTTTATGGGATTATATTTATAAGCATATAATTTGTATGAAATAATATACAATGAGAGGCAGATGGAATGGAGCTACATAAAACAAAGGTTTATTTAGTACTGAAATTAATTGGTATTAATATTAATTAGATAATTATAAGATGTTAATTTTAATTACCATATCAACCAATAAGATGGCAACTTGAAAAAAATGTAGTAAAAGAAACAAGGATATTTCAATGGTAACTACAAAACATCTACTTAACACAAAAGAAGGCAATAATGAATGAACAGGGAAAAAAAGAGACATAAGATATAGAAAATAGCAAAGTGAAAGATATAAATCCTAGCTTATGAATAATTACATTAAATGTAAATGGATTAAACAAGTGAATCAAAGGCAGAGATTGACAGAATGAATTAAAAGCATGATCAAACTATATGCTGTCTACAAGTGACACTTTAAAGACACAAATAGGTTGAAAATAAAAAGATTTTAAAAAGATATACAGTTGTCTTTTGGTATATGTAGGGAGTTGGTTCCAGGACCCCATATGTGCCAAAATGTGTGCATACTCAAGTCCAGAAGTTAACCTGGCAGAACCTGTTTATACAAGTCAGCTCTCCATATACATCAGTTTTGCATCCTGCAAATATTGTATTTTTTATCTGAAATCTTGAAAAAGAACAAAATTTGAGGACTCACTCTTCCCAATTACAGAACTTAATTCAAAGCTGTAGTAGTCAAGACAGGGAGGTACTGACATAAGTATAGACATACGGTTCAATGGAATAGAATTGAGAATCCAGAAATAAATCCTTACACCTATGGTCAATTGAAATCCATCAATGGCACCAAGACAATCCAATGGGAAAAGAATAGTATTTTCAAGACTGGATATCCACATGCAAAGAATAAATGCAGATCCCTACCTCACACCAGGTACAAAAATTAACTCCACATGGATCATAGATATAAATGTAAGAGCTAAAACTATAAAACTCCTAGTAGAAAGCATAGGAGTAAATCTTCATGACCTTGTATTGGACAATTTTTTCATAGATATGATACCAAAAGTATAAGTGACAAGAGGAAAAAAAGATAGATAGACTGGACTTCATTAAACACTCTTGTGCTTCAAAGACACTATCAAGAAGTTGGTGGTGGCTCATGCCTATAATTCCAGTACTTTGGGAGGCCAAGGCAGGAGGCTTGTTTGAGGGCAAAATCTGAGACCATCCTGGGCAATATAGAAAAACCTTGTCCCTCAAGAAAAAAAAAAAAATTAACCAGGTGTGTTGATGTACACATGTAGTCCTAGCTACTCAGGAGGCTGAAGCAAGAGGATTCCTTGAACCAAGGAGTTTGAGACCAACCTGGGCAATGTAGTCAGAACTTGCCTCTACTAAAACTTAAAAAGAATTAGCTAGGCACGGTGGTGTGTACCTTTGGTCCTAGGAGGATTGCCTGAGCCCAGGAGCTCAAAGCTATAGTAAACTATAATCACACTGCTTGCACTTCAGCTTCAATGACAGAGTGATGCCCTGACTCAAATAAAGTTGAAAAGATTTGCAAATTATGTATCTAACAAAGATCTAGTATCCAGAATACATAAGACATTCTTAACAGTGAAAAGACAACTTAAAAAATGCGCAAAGAAATTTAATGCTCATCTGTCCAAAGAAGATATACACACAGGGCCAATAAGTATATGAAAAGATGATCAACATATTAGTCATCAAGGAATGCAAGTCAAAACCACAGTGAGATACCACTTCACATCCAAATAAGACCACTAACGTCAAAACTACAAACTAACAAGTGTTGGTAAGGATGTGAAGAAATTCAACCCTCATGCATTCCTGGTGAGAATGTAAAATCATGCATGCATTTTAAAAAAACATTTTAGCAGTTTCTCAAAATGCTAGAGTTAACAATAAAATAGCAAAAATTGTTTTGCTTTAAGAAATAAGTAACAGCCTGGCCTCAATTTTTCTTACACAACTTTAAATACTAGCAAATAGTGAAGCAACTACTTTAATGTTAAAAAGAAAGTCTGTGACTCCAAAAGCCCATACCCAGCTAAGGTTTCAGAACTAATATCCACATCTTTCCTCAGAAGTGTGCTCTGGGCCATCAAAAGACAGATTTTTTTTTAATGCCTCGAAGATGGAAAAGTCATGGCATAAAAATTTGACAAAGGGAATCAAAATTGTTTACTCAAACAATTCTAAATAATTGTTATAAATTATATTCAATTATATTCATCTGTCACATGTAATTCTCAAAAATGAAAAGATTTCATGTAAGAGACAGCCCAGTGACAGTACAAGAGAAAAAAAAAAACACAGGAGCTGGAAGGAAAAGTAAAAGAAAACAAGTGTGCCAATCAACTAAATTTATATAAGAAAAATCAGTCAAAATGTTTCATTCTTGATGTTGATATTTAAACAACGTATGTTTTTTTCTTGTCTAAGAAAATGAGTCACCACAATTCAATCAATAAGCAATAAACGAAAAGCCATGCATGAAACTGAAAATGTTGTTGAAGAATTATTTCTCATGAGTTTCCAGCCACAGACATTTTCATAGGCTGAGTTTTCAGACTGTCATGGAACAGATAATTTCCGTGCTAGATAAGTGTTTCCAGAGAACACAAAATGGTGGCATGCTTCCCAATAATTCATTTCCCAAAGCCAGCATGTCCTAGAGACAGAAGCAAAGACAGACTAAAAAGGAAGCGAGACGCAGATGTCTTTTATGAATACAGATGCAAAAACTGCATGTGAAATAAAGAGAAAGAAGCACTATGCTTATGTCAGTAGATGCTGAAAGACGTTTGCTAAAACTTTATAATAAACTAGGAAAGAAAAGTACTTCTTTAACATGATTAAAGATACCTACTCAAAGCCAACAGGCAATACCTACCTAACAATAAATACCTAATAGTAAACTGGTAGCATTCTCACTCAAATAATGGAAAAGACAAGGCAGCTTACTATGGCCAGCATTCTCTCAGATACACAACAAATTAAAAGGAGGGAAAACTACACACACACACACACACACACAGACACACACACACACAGACACATGCAGACACACAGACACACACACAGACATAGACACATAATTTTTAAAAAGAAAGGTGAAATTTTGACATTATTCAAATTTGATATCATTGCCTACATGAGAAAAAGAAAACAATGTAAAATTACACTAATTTATTAAATGTTAATAATAGGAATATCAAAAGCAATCATTTCCCTACATATCAGCATTAGCAGTTAGAGAAACAATGGGAAAAGAATTCTATTCACAATTTTAAAACTGAGTACCTGGAAATTAACCTCACAAGAAGTCTGTCAGGCTCAAATAATTAAATCCATAAGCCCAAGAGAGCACCATAGAAAATACTTGAACAAATGGAAAAATATACTATATTCCATATCTCAAGAGAAATGCTAAGAAGACATACATTTTTGCCAAACTAATTTATGAATTTGATGTAACTCAAACTTCTAATAGAATTTTGTAAGCAAAATTGATTATAAACGTTGTCTAGAAGAATGAAAAGCAAAATAAAAAAACAAGGCAAGGATTTTTTTAACTAATAATAACATGGATGCATACAGGATACTTCAGGCTGAAATAAAGTGGCAATAAATAAAGGGGTGAAGTACTAGGGAAAAAATACAGAGTGATCACTAGACTAGAACAGAGACCTAGAAATATGCCCAACAGATACAAGGAGTCAGCCTGGCCAGCCATCCCTGGATACCCACAGGGGACTGGTTCCAGGACTCCCTGCAGGTACGGAAATCTGCCAATGTTCAAGTCCTGATATAAAATGGTGTTGGATTTGCATCAAACCGACACACCCCCTCTCGTATACTTCAGGTCACCTCCAGATTTCCTGTGACACCTAACACAATGCAAATGGCATGTCAATCGTTATCATTAGAGAGTACTGGTTTTATTTGTATTGTTTTTCTTTCCTAATGTGCTGTTGTTGTTCTGTTATCTTTTTCCTGAAAATTTTCCATCTGTAGTGATGGAATTGCAGGTGTGGAAGCTCCAGATAGGAAGGCTGACCTTAACACAGTTCTGCACTCGAATCTGCAGCAGGCAGCGCAGAGATGCAGAGTCCAGACTTCACAGACAGGCTGTCCAGCAAGGGCCCTGTTTCCAACCTCCAGCAGCTGTATGACCCTGAACAAGTCCCTTCTCTTCTCTGTGCTTTGCATGTCTTCGTCAGTCAAATAAAGATAATAATCTCTCTCACACTGGGTTGTTGTGAGGATGATATAAGTTAATGGATGAAAAAACCTAAAGAGAAGGCCTGCTCATATTCAGTTCTACAGAAGACTTGATACAGAAAACAAGTTGTGTTAGAAAAACTAGTTAATTGGGAGGACAATAAATAGTCTCCATACATGCTCACACTACACAGCCACTTCAGGGCCCAATGGAATACTGGGTTCAGTCACAAAATCCAATTATTAAATAGTAAGTAGGGAGCAGATAAAATACATGTTGCAGCAGTGAAGTGTTTTGACTGTGACGGGGTGTGGGGAGACTCAGGGATGGCGAAATGCAAAGCTCTGGAAAATCGGGAAAAGCAGCAATTCCTAGAGTCAGCTGCCCTCGTAAAACAGCCAAGAGAGCTCAGTTGATGTTCGAGTTAAATATGATAGGGCGTAACAGCTACACAAATTTAAGGGGAAAATAAACAGGTCTGGGTAAAAATAATTTCTGGAACAAGATTAAGTATTCCTGCATTCTCAGTCTTTAGTCCATGGAAACCCTCAGAAAATAAAAACAGGGAAATTAAAGCGCCTCTAAAGAATGCCATCTTTTTTTTAACATTAAAAACATTTTCTAAGGAATTGAGTTTCCTCATTACTGCTATGAAATCCACATGAATACTAAAGAATGTATGTTTTCTCCAGAGAGAGTGTGCCGGAACATCGGATGGCCACGCGCGCTGTGATGAGCTGGGGACACCGTCTCATCTCTGCTCGGAGCTGCCGCTTCAAAGACGCAAGAGCTGGGGATCTGAGCAAATCAAACTGCAGGACATGAAGCGCTGTGGCTGCCGCACCGGGAGCTTACTGCTGTCATTTGCAGGAAACACGAGGCACTAACATTCTGACACCACATTCCTTGCAGAGCCTTGCAACAGGAGGAAGACATGCACGGCATGAACCAGGTCTCTCAAACGAGTCAAACCTCAGCAATCGATCTAGTGCCACCGCAATTTATCCCACGAAAGGCTGAGCCTAAGTCAAGCGGATCCCCACTCCATCTGAGAGTGAGGGGCAGGCCGGGTTATTCCGGGCCCACAAAGGGAGCCCGTGCCCTTGGCGAGGACTCCAGGATTCTAAAGGTGACTAGCCAGCAGCAGCTGTCACAAAGCCTGTCCCTAGGCATGGGAAAGGTTTGTTTCCGGCGCCTCTGTGCACTCCCCGCGCCCACCCTCAACGCCTCTTTCCATCATTCCGCTCCACCCGCTAGCCTGCAGCAGTTTTTGCTGTGCGTAAAAGGACTTGTTTTGCCAGTGAAGACTTGTCGCTAGGATAAGGATGCTGCCATGATGGGTGCTTTACACACATGATCTAATCACAGCTATCCTGAAAGAAAAACTATGCTGGTATCCTCAATTTACAGAGAAAGACACGAAACCTGTATCAACTAAGAATTTGCCAAAATGGGCCCTGCTGTGCTCCAGGAGAGACAGTCAGTGCCCTGGGTCCTGGCAGCCGTGGAGGGAGGCCCCGCACCTCCCACGGCATGGGTCCCACCCACAGACACCGCGCCTTCCCCTCTGCCCCCACCTGCCCCGGCCTGGGGCTTTTGGACCCTTTCCCCCCATCCAGTATTCTTTCCTGGGGAGGACCCTGTTGTCTGGTGAGGTCACGGCGACACCAGGTGTGGAGGCAACGTGGGTGGCTGGTGACTCTTCGCACGCCACACACTCAGCACGCCTCCAGCGAGGCGTTGATGGGTGGGCGCAGCACTGTCCCCACGGCACCAAGAGAGA
Source organism: Cheracebus regulus (assembly GCA_963574635.1). Taxonomy (NCBI): domain Eukaryota; kingdom Metazoa; phylum Chordata; class Mammalia; order Primates; family Pitheciidae; genus Cheracebus; species Cheracebus regulus. The sequence continues at coordinate 1,734 of CAUYQU010030051.1, read as the reverse complement.
CTCACTCTCCACCTGCACAGCGTGAGCGCGGAGGGGCAGGCGAGGAAGGACAGTTCTGCGTCCTGGTGTCAGAGAGTGGCTTTCCGACGAGAAGGTCTAGGTCTCCTCCTTCCTCTTCCACCCTCTGTCTACAGACCCTGGCAAATTGTTGAGATTTCCTGACCCTTCCTCTGTGAATGAGGCTATGACCGCCCACACCGCTCCACCGCCTCCTCCCTGCAGAGGGGCGGGGCCGATCCGAGGGGGAAGCCAAGGCAGGAAGGCTATTGAGACGGGAGAGGGGGCCTGGGGACCTGACACGTCTCTGAAGCTGCTGGCTGATTGGGGTGCGCGTCACAAGGTGGAATTTGCTTTTAGAGCCCAAATGACTGAGATCTCTGAGCTATAAGCACCTTTCACCTCAACCAGCAGCAGCAGAAAGGGCTGAGTGGTCGTCACGGGGTCTCCTAGGAACACAGAGCCGGCCTGCCCTGGTCCCGTCCACTAGCTGCCGGTGAGACACTGCACGTTACTTAATGTCTTGCAAACTCACTTTTCTCACCTGTGAAATGGGTGCCTAGCGCTGCCTCGCTGCGTGCGGGGTGATGAGGATCACAGCCTGGAGTGGGAGACCGCGCGGGACGCACGAACAGGCAGAGAGGAGACGAAGCCGCTGCAGCCTGCTCACGGGTCAGACATGTTCCGTGCTTGCTGCGTGCTGGGGAGAGGGCTGAGAGAGACACGATGTGATTTTCCTAGAGATAGGACTTCTCATTTTGCGGGAGTACCTGGCTTTGCACAGGAAATCACTTGCTCGTTGTTATCAGCCTGGGAGAGGAAATAAGGGCCCACACGTCTGCGCCGCTGCCCTGGAATGTGACTTATCTGAAACACGGGATAACTCGTAGGTGATAAAAGCAGCTGAGGGGCGGCTCTGAACGCCGCTGTGGCCTGGGACCTGCAGCGCCGCAGGGACTCGGCCACGTCCAGACACACAAAACACACCAAATATGTCGGGTGACGCTGAGTGACATCCTTTCCTCGTCCTGCCTGGGCCAGGAGCCTGGGGCTGTGAAGTCGTAAAGACTTCCCCAGTGCGCTCTGTCCAGAACCAGGGCCCTTCCCGAGAGGAAAAGCAGCGTCACAGAAGTCCGCACAGAGGCACGCTGGCAGCTACCGCACTCTTTGAGCCCCGAGACAGATGCTGAAACACCAGCTGGTAAAACGGACACGTTGGGGCTGACATCTGCCGCGGTGCCTGTAATGAGCACTTCCTGCATGCAGCACCCGGGCGCCAGGCACAGGAAATGTACACAGGCCGCAGAGTCATTTGATTTAGGCTTTGCACAGAGTGCGCATTGCTGTGAGCTTTTGTGATTTCACCTTTCGGAAGGCGAAAATCATCCCTCTGCAGAATTGAGTTTTGATTTGCTGGGTTCGCCTGACAGGACGCATCTCCCAGGAAGACGCAGTGCTGGCTGTGCTGTGCAGGGTTGTCTCCGAAATGCCAAACCAGCTGCTTTTCTAATCCCAGGGAGACTAGCCAGGCACCTGACATTACTATATCCCTGGAATTATTCCCTGGGCAGCCGCAGATGGAGCCAGGAAGAACCTGCCGTGAGCGGAGGGCGGAGGGCGGAGGGCGGAGGGTGGAGGGTGGAGGGTGGAGGGTGGAGGGTGGAGGGTGGGAGGCGAGTGGCCGGGAGCACTTCACGCGTTGGAGGAGCCAGCACCCGGGAAGGGAACACCTGGAGC
>CAUYQU010030049.1:0-61125 GCA_963574635.1 Cheracebus regulus | reverse complement strand
TTCCCCATCTGCTTCCCCTTCCCCATCCACTTCCCCTTCCCTTCCTTTCCCTGTCCACTTCTCAGCCTCCACCACCGCCTCCACCTACCCCCCCACCGCCCCCTCCGCCGCCACCGGAACCACCGCCATCTCCGCCCCCTTCCCCCTTCTCCTGCCCTCCCCTCCCTCTTTCTTTCCTTTTTTTTTTTTTTTTTTTTTTTTTTTTACGATGAAGTCTCACTCTTGTCCCTCAGGCTGGAGTGCAATGCCACGATCTTGGCTCACTGCAACCTTCGCCTCCGGGGTTCAAGCCATTCCCCTGCCTCAGCCTCCCAAGGAGCAGGGATTACAGGCACCTGCCACCATGCCTGGCTAATTTTTGCATTTTTAGTAGACATGGGGTTTCACCATGTTGGCCAGACTGGTCTCAGACTCCTGGCTTCAGGTGATCCACCCACCTGAGTCTTCCAGAGTGCTGAGATTACAGGCGTGAACCACCGCGCTTGGCCTCCTTTTTTTTTCTTCCCCTTAAGTTTCCTTATTTACATGTTTTTCATGCTCTCAGACAGGGAAGGGACTCTCTCTTGTGGCTTTATATGCCTAATCACTATTACAGTTGGTTATGTGATAGAAACCTTATAAATGGGGTACTAGAGATAGATTTTAATAATTGCAACATTAGTTTTCTCTGTAGAAAAACCAATTTATACATGAGATGTGGTATTTCTAAGATAGTTATCCTTTGTTGCTTCTTTGGTTAATTACTCAATAAGGTGCCAGACCTGCCTGCTGAGTACAAATATGAAACAAGAAAGGAGTGATGGAGTTGGTGTTAACCAATTTTCATTTCACTTGACAGGTGTGGGATTATGAGACTGGAGATTTTGAACGAACTCTTAAAGGACATACAGACTCTGTACAGGACATTTCATTTGACCACAGCGGCAAACTTCTGGCTTCCTGTTCTGCAGATATGACCATTAAACTATGGGATTTTCAGGGCTTTGAATGCATCAGAACCATGCACGGTAAGGGGTAGAGGATAGTACTTTAATAGTAATTTCTATCATGGTATTTCAGAAGGAATATTGTTGCTACCAATGTACAGGCTTCCTTTATTCACTTCTTAATTGTCTATATTGGTGGAGGATTATATAATACAGATAGTCCAGGGATAAGCCACAGTAGTTGAGAGTTGTTTCTGTTATGAGCTTTTAAGTATGTCTTAGTAACTTTACATAAACTATTTGTATGAGTATTTTTTAGTAAGAAAAACTGCCAGGTCATTTATCTGTATTTGATTTAAAAATGGTTTTGTGGCTGGGTGCGGTGGCTCATACTTGTAATCCCAGCACTTTGGGAGGCTGAGGCAGCTGGATTACCTGATGTCAGGAGTTCCAAGACCAGCCTGGCCAACATGGTGAAACCCTGTCTCTACTAAAAATACAAAAATAACCCCATCTCTACTGAAAATACAAAAATTAGCTGGGTGTGGTGGCACACACACCTGTAATCCCAGCTACTTGGGAGGCTGAGGCAGGAGAATCACTTGAACCTGGGAGGCGGAGGTTGCAGTGAGCCAAGATTGTGTCATCACGCTCCAGCCTGGGCAACAAAGTGAGACTTCGACTCATAAATGGTTTTATTTGTTTTTAAATTTTTCTTAATTGGGAAACAAGTCCAAAGAGAGTAGGTATAGTGAAAACTGGAACCCAGATTCCCTGGCTCACTTAAATGAATGAGGGTACATATCCTATGCCCTCATTCACTGTCGTTTCCCGGGTCTTGTTGTGGGAACTGTTTGCTGAGGCAGTGTGGTTTGTGGAAAGAGTATATTTGCTTTGGAGTTAGGTACCTGGTTTCAAATTTCTACCTGTCTACTTTATGGTATTAGAAAATTTAAACCTCTTTCATCTGCAAAACAGAGGTAATAATCCCAAAGTTACAGAGTTGTCATGAGGATAAAATGAAGTCATATAGATAACTTCTCTTGGTGTAGTACCTGCCACACAGGAGATGCTCATTACATGAGGATTTTTGTTGTTTCTTTAAACATGATGTCATTTGAATGTTGGGATTTTGTACAAGGAACACATACAGATTATTCATGATATTAACATGAGTAAACTATGTTTTACCTGGGGGGCATAATTTGAAGTTTGTGTTTCCCCCTCACCCCAAAATTAAATGCATTGGGGAACTTTATAATTACAGGAATTCCATGCATGAACTTTTTTTTTCTTTTGAGACGGAGTCTTGCTTTTCACCAGGCTGGACTGTAGTGATGCAATCTCGGCTCACTGCAGCCTCCACCTCCCACGTTCAAGCAAGTCCTCTGCCTCAGCCTTCCAAGTAGCTGGGACTACAGGCGCACACCACCATGCCTGGCTGATTTTTTTTTTAGTAGAGATGAGTAGAGATGATGTCCATGGTGGCCAGGACGATCTCTAACTCCTGACCTCGTGATCTGCCCACCTCGGCCTCCTAAAGTGCTGGGATTACAGGTGTGAACTACCTCACTCAGCCCACCACCATTTTAAACAGAGAACCAATTCCCCATTTTTCTTACCTATTCTCTTTAGCTTTGTTGGTCTTACTATATATATAAATATATATACTTATATATATATATTAGATACATATTCTATATCTGATGAATATAGATATATATTCAAATATATGTATATTAGAATATCAACCTAGAGGCTAGATGCAGTGACTCATGCCTGTTAATCTCAGCACTTTGGGAGGCCAAGGCAGGAGGGATTGCTTGAGGATGGGAGTTCGAGTCCAGCGTGGGCAAAATGTGGAGACCTTGTCTCTATAAAAAATTTAAAAGTTAGCCTGATGTGGTGGCGTACACCTGGGTGGTTCCAGCTCCTCAACAGGCTGAGGCGAGAAGAGCTTTTGAGCCCAGGGATTCAAGACTACAGTGAGCTATGATTGTGCTACTGTACTCCAGCCTGCGTGCAGAGCGAGTCTTTGCCACACACACACACACACACACATACACACACACACACACATACATACACACACACAAATGAAATTTTTTGTTTTCCTAGTGTTCATATGTAAACATTCAGACTCACTGAGGTAAGTATATGAATATATTCAAATGTTGATAATGAAATTTAATTATAAATGGAGTTGACTATTTCCTTATGGATTGTTTTTACTGATTTTTTAACTTTATCATGTAAATCCAGGTATCAAACTTGTATAAAACCCAGTGTATTTAAAAGTTGCTTTGACATAGAGAAAGCCCATGGTAAAATCTCATGGTAGATTGATGTTTAATTGCTCTTGGTGGTGTACTACTTAATAATATATTGTTGTGTTGTGTGTTTTAGGCCATGACCACAATGTTTCTTCAGTAGCCATCATGCCCAATGGAGATCATATAGTGTCTGCCTCAAGGGATAAAACTATAAAAATGTGGGAAGTGCAAACTGGGTAAGTTAGTTCAATTGAAAAGGCATCAGCGGCTGAGGCAGGGGGTGGATCACCAGAAGTCAGGAGTTCAAGACCAGCCTGGCCAATGTGGTGAAACCCAGTCTCTACTAAAAATACAAAAATTAGCCGGGCATGGTGGCAGGCGCCTATAATCCCAGCTATTTGGGAGGTTCGGGCAGAAGAATTGCTTAAACTGGGAGGTGGAGGTTGCATTGAGCTGAGATCCTGCCACTGCACTCCAGCCTGGGTGAGACTCCATCTCAAAGAAAAAGAAAAGACATCAGTTTAAAGACATATTTATTAAAAAAAAAAATAAATTTGTGTTTTGGGTGTTTCAGTCATTTCGACTTTAATCCTGGGTGATCAGTATCACAGTTACATTAAATATACCTTAAAACTAAATTTGATCTCTACATGTCTCCCAGAGAGGAACACAGAGACATTGTAAGGAGAGACTATGTCCTTGAGGGACATTTCTATGTAATGGCTATTTCCTCTGTGGTCTTTTAGTTGATTTCTCTGTGAGTTTAAATTAAAATGTAAATAACCGTTGTGCTGGTATACCTCTGTTAGGCCGAATTTCGTTGTGTGTGGAATTACACTTGATTTTTGTAATGCAGACTTACTAGTTTTACTCAGATTAGTAGAGCATAGCTTTCTTTCCAGTATGCCTAGAAGTATTTTTAAGTACGTGTTTAGTTTTGAAAGATCTTACCCATATTTTACCTTCTAGATGTTGATTTTGTTAGCTCCTTAGTGATACGCCTATTAGCTTATTGTTCCCATTTGAATTAACCGGGATTATACATTTATTCTGTTGACCTGCATCTCTAACATGGTACCATTCTCTTCATCCCAGTACATAGCTATTTTTGTATCACTTCTGGGACATATCCTGATGATTGTCATTCACAATGTAAATTATTATTTATATTGACAGCTACTGTGTGAAGACGTTCACAGGACACAGAGAATGGGTACGTATGGTACGACCAAATCAAGATGGCACTCTGATAGCCAGCTGTTCCAATGACCAGACTGTCCGTGTATGGGTCGTAGCAACAAAGGAATGCAAGGCTGAGCTCCGAGAACATGAACATGTGGTAGAATGCATTTCCTGGGCTCCAGAAAGCTCATACTCTTCGATCTCTGAAGCAACAGGATCTGAGGTATGGTATATTTAAACATGTCTTTGTGATTTTATTGCTGATATGGTAAAACCTTAGATAACTTTTCTGATTCCCAGTTTCAGGGCTGTTAATGCATTTAAAAATCTGCATCCCAGAATTCTGATTCTTTAAATTCTCTATTCAAAGCTTGCAAATGTGTGTACATTATTTAACCAGTGATTATTATTGCTGTCAGCCTATCCTTGATTTCATATGTGTTGGACATTCTCCTAAAGAATAAAAATTTATCAGAAAAATCATTGTTGTGAGAGCATCTCAATGTAAAACCAAACTTGAGGGAGAGGTTAAAGTTATCTGTCGGAAAAATAGCCTTCATTAATGAACATAATCATTTTATTTATAAATTTATCATAAAATGTGGTTCAGTATTTATTTTTTAAAATTAATCCCAGATGTGATTGTATAAATGTTTATTTAAATGAAGACTGTTTCATATGGAGGCCTCTGTTCTTGATCATTTAAAAGTACTAGCCAAGCCTGGAGTTTTAACATATTTTTTTGTGATTCTTAGTTTGTGCTTTTTATGATTTTGGTCTTCATGATTAATACCTTAAACATAAATTACCTGCAAGGTGCAATGGCACATGCCCATACTACCAGCTACTTAGGAGGCTCAGGCAAGAAGATCACTTGTGCCCAGAAGTTCAAGTTCAGCCTGGGCAAACATAGCAAGACCCTTGTCTCTAATAAATGAATGAAAATGCTCTAAAAGGTGTTTGTTTGTTTGTTTGTTTGTTGTTGAGATAGCGTCTCACTCTGTTGACCAGGCTGGAATACAGTGGCGTAATCTTGGCTCACTGCAACCTCCACTTCCTGGGCTCAAGTGATATTCCTGCCTCAGCTACCTGAGTAGCTGGGACCACATGCATGTGTCACCATGCCAGCTAATTTTTATATTTTTAGTAGAAACAAGATTTTGCCATGTTGGCCAGGCTGGTCTCTTCTGAGTTCTCTTTATTTTGATTGGCCCATTGCGTTTTCAGATTCTCTTGACTGTCTTTTGGTGGTGGTTACATGCTGTATGTCACAAATTTGATTCTGGCGAGGTGCGATGGCTCACGCCTGTAATCCCAGCATTTTGCAAAGTCAGGGCAGGAGGATCACTTGAGCCCAGGAGTTTGAGCAACATAGCGAGACCCCTGTCTCTGCAGAAAACTTTTTTTTAAAAAACTCACCACTATACTAATGAGGAAAAAAATTTTCAAAAACTTAGCCAGGTGTGGTGGTACACTCCTATAGTCCCAGCCACTTGGGAGACTGAGGCAGGAAAATGGCTTGATCCCAGGAGTTCAAAGCTGCAGCGAGCTATGATTGTGCCACTGCACTCTAGCCTGAGTGACAGAATGAGACCCTGTCTTGAAATAAATGAATATTCCCTAATTCAGATCAATAAATAAGTAAATTTGATTCTGGTTGCATTTATATAAGCTAAATTAAATAATGACTACAGAAATCTTGAAAAGTAAATTATGAAATACCAACTTACTTGCTTCTGTTGGTATTATGAAAACTGAGTCCTAGCCTAAATACAGATTTTCTCTTCTTATATTATCTGAGTCCTTCCTATATAGCCTAAATATGGTGTGAAAGACTTGTGTATTTCAGCAGATAAAAACAAACTGGGCCGGGTATGGTGGCTCACACCTCTAATCCCAGCACTTTGGGAGGCCCAGTTGAGTAGATTACCTGAGGTCAGGAGTTCAAGACCAGCCTGGCCAACATGACGAAACCACATGTCTACTAAAAATACAAAATTTAGCCGGATGTGGTGGCGTGAGCCTGTAATCACAGGTACTCAGGAGGCTGAGGCAGGAGATTCACATGAACCCGGGAGGGGGAGGTTGCAGTGAGCCAAGATCACACCACTACATTCCAGCCTGGGCGACAGAGTGAGACTCCATCTCAAACAAAACAACCAACCAACCAAATTGCAACAAAATTTGAAATATAGATCATTATCTTAGAAGTCATTAAAGTCCTTACCTAACTTCTTGTATGGGAAACTTAATTTTTATTATGTTTTCTGTAGACTAAAAAAAGTGGTAAACCTGGGCCATTCTTGCTGTCTGGATCCAGAGACAAGACTATTAAGATGTGGGATGTCAGTACTGGCATGTGCCTTATGACCCTCGTAAGTTTGCGTCAGCTTACCATTTCTTTTGCACCTTCACTGTTTCTACCTTTTTGGATTAATGCTTTGTGATATCGTATTAAATAATTTGAATTATTCTGGGCTTTAAAATAACTTCTCTGTAAAGATAGTTTTAATTTTGTGTTTGTTAGAGTGATGTAACGTTACTTCTCTAGAATGCGTGTTCTAGAAAGAATCTGTAGAGCCAGTCGGTGTTTGAGGGGGAGATGCTGCTAGCTCACTCTATCTGTAAAAATTGTTTGATATCTAGTGTGGAGAAGAAGCATTTTTAGAGTCCTCTTCAGTGTTGAAGATGTTGTTTCTCTGTTTCACTTAATTCGTATGACTCCTTTTAACTGTTACACCTCCTTGCTCACATGATCTAGTTTATTTGGCTTATTTAAGAGCAACCGTATTTCCATATAAAGATACGTCAATACTAGTAAGGGATTGTGGACATTCCTGTGTGCCTAAAGGAGTTACAAGGAGATCTGTGGCTGTTGATTCAGTAGTAGTTTTTATAACTTGGCATCCACGTTTGTTTAGAGATTGTTTTAGGTGCTGACCATACCTTGAAATGATTGTCTCTCTGTAGGATATGACAGACACATGTGGAAGCATCTTCAAGAATTGATTAGAAAGTGAAACTCCTCTAGTAGTATCCTGAGCTGAGTTCAGCTTTACTATGTTGCTATTAAGAAAAGATGGTATATAATTAAAGCAGGCCGGGTGCAGTGGCTAACGCCTGTAATCCCAGCATTTTGGGAGACTGAGGCGGGTGGATCAACTGAGGTCAGGAGTTTAGGACCAGCCTGGCCAACATAATGAAACCCCATGTCTACTAAAATTATAAAAATTAGCCGGGCATGGTGGTGCACATCTATAAAACCAACTACTCAGGAGGCTGAAGCTCAAGAATCGCTTCCACCTGAGAGAGGGAGGTTGCCGTGAGCCGAGATCACAGCACGGCACTCCAGCCTGGGCAGTAAAGACTCAGTCTGAAAAGAAAAAAAAAAGAGCATACTCTTGGCCAGGTACCCTGGCTCACACCTGTAACCCCAGCACTTTGGGAGGCCAAGGCAAGAGGACCCAAGGAGTTTGAGACCAGCCTGGGCAACATAAGGAGGCCCTGTCTCTACCACAATAAAGACTTAAAAATCAGTCATGTGCTAATGGCGCGTGCCTGTAGTCCTAGCTGTTTAGGAGGCCGAGGCAAAAGGATTGCTTGAAACCAGAAATGTGAGGCTTCAGTGAGCTGCGATCATGTTATTCACTCCAGCCTGGGCAACAGAGGGAGATGCTATCTCTTGAAAACCAAAACTTTCTGCAGTGCTCTGCTGTGTCTGCACTGTCCAGCATGGTAGCACTAGCCACATGCAGCTGTGACAGTCTCAAGATGTGGCTAGTGAGACTGAAGAGCTGAATTGTTGGTTGTATGTAATCTTAACTATTACATATTTAAGTTGGCATACATGGATATAGTAGCTACCATGTTCAACTGTGCAGTTCTAAGCTTTTTTCTTAAATTAGTATGTAGATGAATGTGATATTTTTTATTAAAATGTCATGCCCCTTAAGGTAACTTTTAATTTAGAAAGTATGTGATCCTCGCTCATGTTGTTAGATGCTATTCTACATTGATCTCCAGACAGTGCTTTGTGAACATCTTTGTTAACTAAATCTCTGGCCATGTCTTTAAGGATAAATTGCGGCCAGGCGTGGTGGCTCATGCCTGTAATCCTAGCACTTTGGGAGGCCGAGGTGGGTGTATCACCTGAGGTCAGGAGTTCAAAACCATCTGGCCATCATGGTGAAACCCCATCTTTAATCTTAAAAAAAAAAAAAAAAATGATAAATTGCAAGAACGGAACTGCTGCTACAGGAAATATGGATGGGTGGATGGATGGATGGATGGGTGGGTGGATGGATGGCTATAAATCCTACACCTAGTTACCATTTGTTAGTTTTCCTTCATGTATGTGTACATATTTTGCTGACTCATTTGAGAGTTCCTTGAAGACAATCATAAGGCTTTACCCCCAAGTATTTTAGCATGAACTACCTAAGAACAAGGGTATATAAATAACCACAATAAAATTAATCACACTCAAGAAATTTACCATTGATACACTACATATTCTGATTTGTTCTGTTGTTCCCATAATATAATGCCCTGTGTAACTTCTTTTTAACCCTCGTCCAGAACCAGGATCATACATTATATTTGCTGGTCATGTCTTCTGAGGTTCCAGTTTCCTTTAATCTAGAATTCCCTAGACTTTTATTTTCTTTTTGTCTTTTGATGTTTTTAGTATGTATAGTTTTATTGTACTATTAAATAGATGCTGTTTAAACATTTTTATCTTTTACTAAGTCAAATAACTTTTTTGTTTTTAAGGTGGGTCATGATAACTGGGTACGTGGAGTTCTGTTCCATTCTGGGGGGAAGTTTATTTTGAGTTGTGCTGATGACAAGACCCTACGCGTATGGGATTACAAGAACAAGCGATGCATGAAGACCCTCAATGCGCATGAACACTTTGTTACCTCCTTGGGTACGTACGCCTCGTGAGGTCTCTGAACATTAGATTTTGGAGTTCCAGACATAACAGAGTTTTACATAATCATGTGGACTTTGCCAGGTAAGAAATGACCATGTGCTTTCAGGGCAGAATAGAGATGGCAAATTAAAACTCTGTGGAGTCCTCGCATTTGTTTTAAACTCTCCTTAACTCTTTCCATTGTAAGCCTTATAATAAAAACATTACTTTCTCCACTGCACAACATTGTTTTGGAACTAGAATTTGTGGAGAGGATACTTACCACTCTGGTGGGTAATTTTTCTCCCCTATTAGTTTCTCAAACAAAATCTTCCTCAACCTTTCCCTCTGGCAGGTGTATACTATCATGTATTAGAAACTAAGAAAATTGTATTTAATTTTAGTAAGCATCCTCACTATCATCTGGACTTCATCTAGATTTTAAGATAGTGAATACAGTCAAGTATAATACACACACTAAAGTATAATGGACCAAAGCCTTGGTAAGACGCAGCTGACGCCTACCGCACAGGATTGTTTCAAGGATTAGGCATGAATATAGAGCATTTGTGCTGTGTCTGGAACATAGGAAATGGATATGGTGAGACTCTGTTGTTAGATTTGAGCCCTGCTGTGCCTTTCGTCTCAGCTACTCAGGAGGCTGAGGCTGGAGGACTGCTCGAGTCCAGGAATTCTGGGTTACAGTGTGCTGTGCTGAGTAGATGTCTGCACTAAGTTCAGCATCAATATGGGACCTCCTGGGGACAGGGGACTAAGGAGGGGTGAACTGGCCCAGGTCAGAAACAGAGCAGCTCAGAACTCCTCTGCTCATCAGTAATGGGACTGCACCTGTGAACAGCCACAGCACTCCAGCCTGGGCCACATAGTGAGACCCTGCCTCTAAAAAAAAAATTGAGCCCCATTTTGGATGGGCCAAACAGGAACAGGCATCTTAGTTGAGATGTTAATACAGGATTTGATCGTTGAGTGTCAAATTCCCTAACCAAGTTGGCAAACTAGATACCTTCTTGGGGTGTAGGTATGTTAAAGAAACATGAAAAGTCCTGGCATTTGGACTTTATTTTATGGGTTATTAAAAATTTATCTGGTTCAGTGTGGTAGAGGGTTGGGGGCTGGGCAGGGTCTTGCTCTGTCATTCAGGCTGGAGTGCAGTGGTGCATCATGGCTCACTGCTGCTTTGACTTCCAGCTCAAACCATTCTCCTGCCTCAGTCTCCCAAGTATCTGGGAATACAGGCACACACTACCATGCCCGGCTAATTTTTTTTTTTAGTTTTGTATTTTGTAGAGAAGGGGTCTCACAATTTTGTTGCCCAGGCTTACGTGTGATTTTTAAATAAGCCGTCTCTTTTTCTTTCAGATTTCCACAAGACGGCACCCTATGTGGTCACTGGCAGCGTAGATCAAACAGTAAAAGTGTGGGAGTGCCGTTGATTGCGTCTCCTTTGGCCCCTCCTCCCTCTTTTCCTTTGGATGCACTCTGATGATACCATGGTTACCCCATTGAGCTCTGTTTAAATAAATATTGTCCTTTCATGTAAATTATTCTGGATGTAGATTGAGCTTATTAAATGTTACACACAAAGTATTCATGCATGGTGAATCCAAACTGTATACTGTAAATTTACATACGTTGTCTAGAAGTACCATAGGGGTTTAAAAACCTGGGCTGGCATTGCTCACACCAGGCCTAAGAAGGCAGAAGTTGAATAAATTGAACTAGGGCACTAAACTGAATAGTTGACAGTGTCATTTTATGTTGGATTATTAATTCCTGTTTTTCTTTCTGCTGTCTGTTGGTGCCTGACTTGATGGCCTCATTTGGGGAAAAGTGGTGGTTTTTAGGGCTTTTTCTGAAATGTGTATCTATGTAACATCACTTAAGTGTGCTTAATAAATCTTCTTTAAGGATGTTAGATAATAAGGCTACAATTGAAAATCTTCTGAACCATTCATGTAATTAATGAGGATTACACATTGGAATTTTTATCATGACACATTTGCCAAATCAATAGGCTAATTTGTTTTGGCAGCCTATCAAGCAAAGGCTAGTGGTATATTTATGTAAGAAAATGATTGTAAATCTCAAGAAAAATCTCAGCAGCTAATAGCAACTCATTTAGTTCATTTTGGTCTTAATGCTTTGTAAACTGGGTAAAAAATACTATCATATTCTAAGCTTCTATTTTCCACACTAGACATACTTCTAGTTGTATTTTCCATACTATTAGACTGTGTAGTGATGTGACTTCCAAATAGAATTTAATCTTCCCATTGAGTGTGTCATGGTACAAATCACTATTTGTTTTTGGTGTTTTTTAGGGATGTGCAATGTGTATTACATAATGACAGAGAAATATTGAGAAGGTTCTGTGTGCCCATCTGAAAGGAGTGGGGAGGAATACGGCAGTTTGTTTTTTCAACATGAATCTGATATTGATTTAAACCGTGTTTCACTTACAAGTTTTAAAAAAATGACAGGGTTTAATGGAGCGTGCATAAAAATGTACTGTTTTCACCTTTTGTTTATATGTAAATGTTTATGAGTCTATGGGCCTATCTGTAAGTGGATAAGTAATCTATATGTGTATATCATACACATCAACCTCCACGTCCTTAGTCCTCGGTTTTTGAAGAAGTGCTAAAACGGACAAGTAGAATAAATCTTGCTGTGAAATGCCATGCTTTAGAACAAACCCTTTTTGATCCTAATGCTTCTGAAAACTAGATCTGACTCTGGGGATTTTTTTCCAACTGAAGGAAAATCACTTCCGTTATTTCCCCTTCTAATTTAGCCGCTTGACATTTTACAGATCCCAGATATATTGTATATTTTAACCCAAAGTTACAAGTAGGTTTCAGAGAATTTTTACCCATGACTTTTGGGGCACTATTCCACTGTCAATTATTAATAAGGAATTCCATTGCTTAGGTAACCAACAGTTTTCTTTTTTTTCCCCAAGAAAGTTATTTGAAAAGTTAACAGAACAGTGAGATAACAGTGACAGTTTAACAGAGATAAAATTCTGAATTGTATTTTATTCATTTGTGTACCATGTGATTTTTAAAACGTCCCCTTTAGTATTTAATGGAAATTTTGTTCTTGCGAAAGACAAAGGGTGAGAGTTAACGTCCTGTAGATACGCACAGAGACTAGGCCGCATATTAACTAGAAACAGCTTTATGTCTAGCTTGTGTCTTTTTGTTTGTTTGCTTGTTTGTTTTTAGATTCCTGAGAGATGTCTCTGGAAGGGAAAGTTTTGAGAACTAATGGCTATTTTTGAGGACAAAAATTACATCTTCAGCTAATTCCTTAAATACATACAGTAGGTTAATTTTCAGGACAATATTGCCTCACAACCCTGCTTACATTGAGAAGTCTTTTTCCCCTTAGCTCTTCTGACTGGATTTTTCTACAAAAACTATGGAAAATGTCTTTGTTCTTGTTTGCTGCTATTTTCTGTCCTATTTTGAGAAATATAAATACATAGAAATGGTGCATCTTAACATTTGTTTGTACATGTATAAATGTCTTGTATTTTAATTCATTTTTAGCATGAATTGTTTAAGGGTAAGCCACAGCATCTAGAAATCACTCATAGATACTGAACAATAAAGGAAAAATGGTACTGATGTAGGAGGAAGCAAGCGTGTCTTCCCCTGCAGCACACAGTGACTTGCGTTGGCAGAGGAGGAGGAAACGATTACTCTAAACAAAGTTATCCTTACTTGGGAGATTGCCACAGCCTGCTGCTGAGTTGAGTTACCAGACATCCTCCATGTGAGAAGCAGCGAACATTGAATCTCAGGGATGGCCCACAACTGGGTCCACATGTCACGAGCCCTGTTTAATCCCGAAGGGGTGGGGGAGAGCAATCCGTCTACAACCTGGAGTCAGATTTGCAAAGGTTTCCTGCACTGCTGTCTGGCACTGTCCTATTGATGCCCTTTCTGACTGTGTTCTGTTTTCTCTGTCTGCTGTCTAACCCTGTGCCTTGCCTGGGATAAGGACAATGATGAGGTTACTGGTTTGGATTGTAAGTAGAGGACTTTAATTATTTGGTTTAGAGGTTCACTGCTGCTTTGTCACTTTCTCAATCAAATTGGCCACTTATTTAAGAAATAAAAAGCTGGTAGAATTGCATCCTCAGATGACTGACTGTGTGTGTGTGTGAAAACAGACATTCCAGTGCCACCCAAATACAATGTGCCCAAGAAATCTTAGCTGTGCTCTTAAGAGTGCCAGCCAGGGAAACTGGTTTAGACATCGCGCGGGGACGAGTTGCCTGTTGACGCGGGATCTTGCACTTTAGGAGACTAAGACCGTCCTGGTTCGTCTATGTGTGGTGTGACCAATGGTGTGCCCAGAGCACTCCTCTCAGAATCACTTGTGTTAGCCAGTCGTCCCAGGCTGGGGAGCGCTCGCTGTAGTCTTTGGAAGCTTTGGCTTTAGATTTACCAAGCCCCATCTCCCCACCGCCAGTGCCCTGCTCTCCCGTTTGCCTCTTTCTGTTTCTGTGTGAACTTCCCAGTGATACCACTCGTTAGATTTTCTTTAAACTTATTTAAAGAAAAACGATTTAAAAGTAAAGGATATTTTGTTGACATTGGTGGCTTGATAATCCTTAAGCAACTGAAGTTAAAATTGTTGAAGGAAAAGGCACTTAAAATGGTTACTCTTTCTTGTCCAGCTGTATATAAGTCCAGTGTGTTCATTAATCTAGATGACTGAAAGAAGAATCTCCTGGTAGAGAAGCGACATGTACAGAACTGGTGGAAAAAGGTTTCGGATTTTTTTTTTCAAGTGGGGTGGGGGGAGGGCAAGCTGGATTCACAGGTCACGGCTGGACTGAATGGGCCTTTTTATCTTCCTGCTGTATCATGGAAGTAGCTGCTTCCTTGTCCAGCCCGTCCTTCAGGCATCCCTAAAGCGCACTCTGAAGACGCTAGAGACAAACACAAACTCTTGGAGTTCAAGCTGATCCTGACACTGACATGAAGGCAAGCCTTGATTTCGTATGAACGTTGCAGAGGTGGTAATTGAGAAAACAGTTCCCCAGATTGTAAGAGTTCACTGAAGATATTGACACAATTTTAAAAAATCAGTAAAGGAATGTATATAATATTGCTCTTGTGTTTTACAGTAAGATTTGTTGCTCTCAGACTGTGTAAAACAAAATTTATTCATGTTTTCTGCATATTAAAAAATCTTATTGTACCAATTGGTAAACTATTAAATGCCTATAAAATTAGATGTGATTTTTTTTTTTTTTTTTTTGGATGTTCCTTTGCACAGGTGAAATCCTGATAGAAAATGGGGCTGTGTGTAGCGCCCGTCAAGAGTGTGGCACGAACTGGTGTCAGGGCCTGATGGGCTGCACGCAAACTGGTTTTGCTGTGCCCTTCCCCCAGGTGGAGGAGGGAGTGCCTCAGTGTGGGCCCTTGCCATGGTGGGCGTCTGCAGCGCAGGCCAGCTCTCTTCCACCACCAGCAGCCCCAATTCTGACAATGGCTGTCGCTGTGGCCGAAGAGCCTAAGCCAGGATGGCCGCTTCCAGGCCAAAGACTTGACTCTCTTGGGCTTGGAGTCTGCAGGTAAGGGTCTCCCCGTTCACTCTGTCAGTGAGTGAGCCTCTTACCCTGCTTCGTGGTCTTGGGTTCATGAAGACAAACCCTTAATATTGTTACCAGTTTTGGTTGAAACGTACCCAAATAAGCACCAGAACAAAAGTGTTCATTTTTGTCCTAGGAACGCCAGTTCTGTGCCCTTCCCACGTGGCTGTGTCTTGTCTGTAGTGTATTCAGGGCACCCACGAGATTCCCAGCCTGCCTTTGTGTACAAAGGACAGTTCAGTGACATGTTAGCTTTTTTCTTACAGCCCAGCTGCTTTCTGGCCTCCTATTGGGAGGAGTAGCAAAAAATAAATTGGGGCCGTGCACGGTGGCTCATGCCTGTAATCCCAGCACTTTGGGAGGCCAAGGCGGGTGGATCACCTGAGGTCAGGAGTTCGAGGCCAGCATGGGCAACATGGGGAAACCCCGTCTCTACTAAAAATACAAAAAATTAGCCGGGCATGGTGGCGGGCGCCTGTGATCCCAGCTACTTGGGAGGCTGAGGCAGGAGAATCACTTGAACCCTGGAGGCGGACGTTGCAGTGAGCCGGGATTGCACCACTGCGCTCTAGCCTGGGGCAAGAGTGAGACTCCCTCACAAAAAAAGAAATTGGCCTGAAGTTAGTCTTCTGCACTTTTGCAGCTTTTCCATTTCCTTCCAAGACTTCTCTTCCAGGCTGAGATCCAGATTAGAGGGCCCCAGGGGCAGAGTTCTAGCATTAGTATCCCTGTCCTGAAGTGCCGTTAGCTATTGAAAACCTGGCAAGTAACTTGATGGCAGCCAACAGCATCCAACCTCCTTCCAGGAGTCATGACTGTGTATGGCCTTTGACGTGTGTGGGGGGCGGGTGCCCGGCTGTGGCAGCTCTGTCTTTCCCTGCCTCGTCTGGTGAAACCTGGCTTACCTGCAGACGGTTCTTAACTGCTGACATACCAGCAGCTCTAGGCCAGCGATCCTCAAAGTGTGTTCCCTGGGTCAGCAGTATCATCACCGGGAGCTCGTTAGAGATGCAGGTCACAGGCCCCACCTCTGATCCCGGAATCGAAAGGGTGCAGCCTGCTTGCTTGCTTGCTTGAAAATCTATTTGACAATGACTGACGCAGGCTCAGGTTTGAGAACCACTGGGCAAAATGATTCAACTTCTCACCAAAGAAACATGGCACGTCACTGGTCCCTTGGCCCCACAGCTGAGGTTTGGATCCAGATCTTTCCTTTCATCCTCACTTTTATTTCTTGAGATGGAGTCTCGCTGTCACCCAGGCTGGAGTGCACTGGCGCGGTCCCGGCTCACTGCAGCCTCTACCTCCCGTGTTCAATCGACTCTCCTGTCTCAGCCTCCCAAGTAGCTGGGACTACAGGTGTGTGCCACCACACCCAGCTAATTTTTGTATTTTTTATTTTCTCTGTGGCCCAGGCTGGAGTGCAGTGGCGCGGGTCCCGGTTCACTGCAACCTCTGCCTCCCCGGTTCAAGCAATTCTCCTGCCTCAGCCTCCCAAGTAGCTGGGATTACAGGTGCCCACCACCACACCTGGCTAATTTCTGTAATTTTAATAGAGACGGGGTTTTCACCAAGTTGGCCAGGCTGGTTTCGAAACTGCTGACCTCAAGTGATCTGCCAGCCTCAGCCTCCCAAAGCGCTGGGATTACAGGTGTGAGCCACCGCGCCCGGCCCAGGACCCTATTGTTGAAACCTGTCACCCAAAAGAAGGGAAGGAGAAAGAGTGGATTTCACACCTAGAGCCTCCATTTGCTTTATGAAAACAGCCCCTAGTCATTTGGGTTAAAAGCTGAGGGCGCTAATACGCTGAAAGGATCAGCCAGGAAATTCAGGCCTCTGAGGTGACAGGCACAATGGTAATTAAACACGATCCATTCTCAACTTCACTAGAGGGCCTACTTTGAGAGGTGTATAAACTGTGTGGCCCCAGTTCACGGCACTCAGGAGAGAGGAAAGCATTTAGTACACACCAGCGAGACTGCAGAGGAAGCTGTGGTGGGGGTGGGGCTGGGGCTGGTGGGATGCACTCATGCGTGACTGTCCCCGGGTGTCACCTAAAACCTCCAGGTCAGAAGCACCTTTTCTCCAGTGGCTCAGGAAAACAGACTTAGGGTTGGAATTTTTTTCTTTCTTTTTAGAATTTCCATGATCTCTGAGCATCCCAAAAGGCATTTTTTGTTCCTGGTGAGGCCGAGGGATGGCCAGCAGTGGCCAGCAGCTGCACTGAGCGTGGGACTTCCCTCTAGAGAGAGGCCACCTCCACACACCCCTCACATCGCAGGCTCTGCCCCTCCGGTCCACCTGGCTCTCAGCTCTCTAAACCTCATGTCTCACCTCTGGGGAGTGCTGCCCACTTTCCGACCTCGAGCGAAGGGACGTGGGCAGGTGCCTAACCAACGGGGTGTCCAGTGACCTCACGGGTCCAGCATGCACAGGGCCTGGCCTCACAGCCTAGCGCCCCTCCCCACCTGGCCTTCACTGGTTTCTTCTGTGCCCAATGACAGGTGACATTCGCCTGCGGGACACTGTAGACGACTGGCAGCTGGGTGAATTCCAGCTGAGTGCCTGTGACTCCACCCCCTCAACTGCAAGCATGACCTTGAACTTGACCTCATATCTATGCCTCTCCCGGTCATTCCTGGCAGCCCTCACCACCCACCCAGACCGGGTTACAGAACACCACACAGGTAAGGCTGAGCTGCAGGTCTCAAAAACTCACTTTATTCCAATGTGAAATGAAAACGTGATGGTTTAAAAACAAGAAAAAGTTCTTGCTCAGCAGTGGGGATGGTTTGCTCGCTCACGCCACCCCCTTTGAAACAAGGTGTCTGGACAGGCCACATCCACAAGCAGCTATCCGCAAAGCCCTAGGCAGCCGCCTGACCCTCCAGCTCTTGGGGTGGCCGCCCTCCCCCATCAGGGCTCCGACAGCAGGCACAAAGCAGCACAGGTGAGGGAGGCAGGAGCGACGGGGCCTGTGGGGGCCCCCGCACCCCCAGAGCTAGTCTTGGACCAGGAAGGGAGCTGGGCTCCAAAGAGGCGACATCGCAGCTGCACCTGTAACTTTCCCTGGGATCCGTAATTCGGCACTGCTCCCAAGCCCCGTCCTCCATCCCACTGTGCGTCAGGCAGCTCAGGTTGAAACGGGAAGACGGATACATTCAGACTGGAGTCCCCAAGGCTATGCCCAGCTGGGTGTAGGCAGGAGGGAGGCAACTCGGGGCCTGCGGCAGCGCCTCCCGCTGGGCTTGCGGGCAGACAGGCCAGGGCCGGGCACAGGCTGAGAGCCCCGAACATCCAACCCCAACCCCTTCACCCGGGAGCTACAGCCAGACCAGGCCGGTCACAACCACTACAGCCCTTCGGCTCCCATCCTGCCCCACATTAAAGTGCACCCCAACCCTCCAGGCCTGCCGCAGAGCTCTGGCTCCCCATCCCAGGACACAGGAAAGCCCCCCTCCTGCCATTTTTTGGCTTAAACCCTGGACTTTCAGTTTAGGCCGGGGGAAGTGAGCGAAAGCAGCAGCCATAATGTCGACCACACAAATGACCTGAGAAATCCCATCTTTGCGCCACCCGCTCCAAACCGCTCGGGCTCTGTACAGGGGAGGGGGACGGACCGACACTCACAGCCACAGCCTGCTGGAGGGTGGGGCCTCAGGAACACCTGCCCCCGCTGGGAACGGAGGGCCGCGCACGCCATTCACGTGTCTTAGATTGGGCCGCTTAATCATGTATTAATTGAACCGGTGCTAAAACACCGTTTGCTGGGGCAGGCAGCCCAGGCCGAGGTCCCCGGAGGACACGGGGGTGGGGTGGGGTGAAAGGCGGAAGAAGAGAGCCTAGCTTCCTCTTCCAATCACAGGCACGCCCCCTGCTCCTGGAGTCTGGCTCGCTGGCGCTGGGGCCGCTGGCTGACCGTCCGTCTGTGTCTCCCTCTATCCCTGCACGCTCGGAGAAGGGTCCTTGGCTGCCCGGGGCTCGGAGCCCAGGTCCTCTGGGGCACCCGAGGGCTCGGGCTCAGGCTCAGGCTCGGTGGCCATGGGCTCCTCGGCCTTATCCCTGTTTCTGCTGGCCTCCTGGAGCTGGTGCCGCCGTGCCACCTCGGCTTTCAGATTCTCCAAGTCTTTTTGACTGAGGAGAAGGGCGGGGGTGGAGGTGGGTCTCAGAGGGCACCTGGGCGCACCACCGCCCTCCAGCCTGCCCTTGGGACAAGCTCACGCTCTGTGCTCTATTCGGTGGGAGGTGTGTGCGGAACAAGCGCTTCTCTGCTGAAGGCGGAGATCCCTGGACGTGGAGAAGGTAAGGACCCTGCACCGGACCTGGCCCCGGGCCGCCCTCACTCAATTCCAGCCACTGCCCCCTGGCCTCCCGCCGGAGTAGGTGGAAGAAAGCGGAGTGGGGGGCTGCTCCCGTGCCTTGCTGGCCAAATCCGCTCCCCAAACGAGGCCGGGCAGTCCTGGGCTGATCCTCAGGCCCACCCGGCTGTGGAATGGGAGGCGGTGCGGAAGGAACGAAGCTGCTTCTTAGGTACTGAGAGGAAAGATGCCAAGATACACTGTTTTGTGAAGCAGAAACACCAAGTCTTCACACGTGCGTGCGAGGACGCTGGGTGAAATAAGCGCGGGCGGCGTGTGCAGATCACGTGGGTATTTCTGTACGGATTCTCCAGTACCTGCTCCTCAGCGGTTGCCCTTTTCAATTCTCAGCCACATCAACACAGGATGTCTTTTAGAAACATCCAGGGAGGCCGGGCGCGGTCGCTCACGCCTGTCATCCCAGCACTATGGGAGGCATAGGCAGGCGAACACCTGAGGTCAGGAGTTCCAGACCAGCCTGGCCAACATGGTGAAACCCCGTCTCTACTAAAAATTAGCCAGGCGTGGTGGCGGGTGCCTGTAATCCCAGCTACTCAGGAGGCTGAGGCAGGAGAATCCAAGAGAATCGTTTGCACCCGGGAGGTGGAGGTTGCAGGGAGCCGAGAGCGCGCCACTGCACTCCAGCCTGGGCGACAGAGCGAGACTCCGTCTCAAAAAATAAGCAAGGTGCGCGTCTGAGGGGGGCCTCACCTGAGAGGAATGAAGAGGATGCCGTTGATGACATTCAGCTGCTCCAAGACGCTGGCCATGCTGGGGGCCGTGAACTGCGGGGCAGGGACGAGCTGTGAGCGGGGCTCCGCTCCCGGGCTAAAGGCGCCGCTCCGCCCCAGACTCACCTTGAGGGGCGGGATGTTGGCGCTGGAGCCGTTGCGGTAGATCTCGTTCATCGTGCGCTGCAGAGCCACGGCCTGCTGGGTCAGGCACTTGAGGTACTCGGAGCTCTCCTTGGTCTTCTCGTGGTCCTCGCCCAGCTGCGGCGGAGGGGCAGAGGCGGGAAGGCATGAGGCGCCTGTGGCCCCAGCGGCCCGCCAGCCCCGCCCCGTGCTGCCAGCCCCGCCCCCGCCCCGTCGCCGTCACGCACCTGCGTCTTGTAGATGGTGTAGCCCTCCTTCTCGTGCTGCAGAGCCGACCGGAACTCAGCTTTACTCTCGTACACTCGGGCGACAAGGTGGTGGCTGTCGGGAGGCATGGGGCGGCGCGGGGCAAGGGCATAGTGGGCTGGGTGTGGGGGCCTGACTCGGGGCCAGGGGTCTCCTCTAGATCCCTTCCTGGAAGCCACTGAGGGGAACTCTCAGAGAAGACGGCGGGCGAGGGCGCGGGAGGTCGCGAGAAATTGTCTTGGGTGTCAGGCTCAGAGGAAGACAGAGCCCTGGGCCTCTTCCCCGCCCCCACCAGGTGTCCCGCCAGCCCGTGTGGCCCCGGCGTCTGCTCCCAGCAGCCCTCACCTGAGGGCCACCTTGAGGGCCCTGGGCCCGTGGTTCTTGGTGCTGACGGCCAGCGCATTCTCCAGGAAGCGCAGGGACAGGTCGTACTCCATGACCCCGTGCAGCACCAGCCCGATGTTGTTCTGGGGACAGGCCGGGGGGCCTAGTCAGCTCCCCATCCCCGTGACAGAGGTGGGTCCCTGCCCCCGCCCCCGCCCCGCACTCACGTCCAGCAGCGCCATCTCGGGGTGGTCTTCGCCGAACACCAGCAGCATGAGGTAGCGGGCGCGGTACAGCAGGCTCAGGGCGGTGGACAGCTGGCTGCTGGCGAAGCAGTACAGGGCCAGGTGCATCTGTGGGTGGGGCCGAGGCAGGTCAGGGTGGCTGCCGACCCCCGCCCCTCACAGACCCGGCCCCGGTGGCACTCACGTATTCCTGGATGGTGTTGGGGTGCTCGATGCCCATCACCCGCTCGCTCATCAGCACTGCCTTCTGCTGGTTACTCAGGGCCTGGGGAGAGACAGGTGGGCACTGTGGGGTGGGAACCCCATTGCACCCAGAGCCCACCTGGCTGACCCAGCAGCGCATGCGGCGCTGCTCTAGGTGCACCTGTCCCCTCCGGCAGCACTCGGGCTCTGATTCTTACACAAGGCAGCATGGGAGTCAACAGCAGCCACTGCCACACCAAGGTCATGCCCCACAGAGAGCTCCGCACACACACCTGCGGTCTTATGCCCAACAAAATCTCCACAAATACACATCTAAAACTAAAAACGTTAGCAAAAAAAAAAGCCCAAGGCTGAGTGGGCCGGGTGACTTGAGGTCAGGAGTTCCAGACCAGCCTGGCCAACATGGGGAAACCCTTGTCTATACTAAAAATACAGCCAGCACGGTGGCGCGTGCTAGTCCCAGCTATCTGGGAGGCTGAGGTGGGAGAATCGCTTGAACCCAGGAAGTGGAGGCTGCAGGGAGCGGATATCACACCACTGCACTCCAGCCTGGGTGACAAAGTGAGACCTGTCACACACACACACACAAAATTATAAAAAGAAAAAACTGCCTCTGACTACAGGGAGGATGGGGAGCCTAAAACAGGCTGACCCTGAACCAGCCTCTGCAAGCCCCAGACAGGCAGGCACCCAGAACCACACCCCTGCACGGGGCACAGAGGCCGAGGCAGCTCAGGCAGGGCACTCACAGCCTTACACAGGGCAGAGGCCTTGGGAGCTCGGTGGCTCTCTTCCTTTCCACTCACAGGGTTTCAGGAGGCGTCCTAGCCGACACCCCATGGAGGGTCCTGCCATCATGTCACAGAAGTGACCTCACCACAGCACGGGGCCTCCCACACAATCCCCAGGACAGTTACAGAGGGGTGGAGCCAGGGTGGCCTGGGCAGAACGAGTGATGCCCGGTCTCCCTGGTCTCCCCTAACTCCTCCACCCGGGGCCCCAAGGTGAGCAGCCTCCAAGCCCTGGCACTCCCCATCCCCCAACACAGGCCAGGCCTTTGCTGCCACAGCCAGATGGTGCCAGAGGCCCACCTCTGCGTAGTCGCCCATGATGTAGTGCAGGCGGGCGAGGAGGCGCAGGCAGGCACAGGTCTCCACGTGCATGGCTCCATAGACGTTGTTGAACAGGTTCAGGGCCTCATTGATGAGCTCACAGCCCTCCTTCAGGAAGCCTGCAGGGCACCCCAGTGGTGGAGGGTCAGGACGGCTGTGAGGAGCCCCCCTCCACCAAGCCCCGCCTGGCCACGCACCCTGCTGCACTTTGGCCTGCCCGCTCTGGAAGAAATGGAAGGCGTCGGAGGCCTTGGGGTTGACGTGCTTGACCACGGGAAAGATGTTGAGCACGTCCTCCTCGGTGAACGCGGGCTTGTGGCGACTGTCGAAGCTGTACTCCTTCAGCAGGACCTGGGGACAGCCCCACACCCACAGGAAGCCTCAGCCCCAGGCCGAGGGCCGGCCCTCCCAACCCATTAACACTCAGTAGTACAGATAACTACTACGAAAAAGCCACCTCCCTGTGGCCCCAGTGGGGCATGGGAGCCCGCATCAGGGACACTGAGCTGCGCCCACCTGGATCCCTGTTTTGAGCGAGATCTCCCGCAGGAGCGTGATCTTCTGCAGGCTGTACGTCTCCACAGCCTGGTCCACGGTCTCACTGTGGAGAAGGCCGGGGGCCTGAGTAGCCCAAGCACTGCCAGGCACCGAGCACTATCCTGCCCAGCCCCCCACCCTCCAGCACCCACTCATCTCCACAGAGGCTCCCTCTTCTCTCCTCCCACTCCCTGGCCTATGACCACAGGCCCTAGCTGCCACTGGGGAGCCGGTGGTGGCTGTCTCACCTGCCCCATCTCAGCCACCCACCACCCCTGCCCTGCACAGCCACACGCACCACTCGAGGCTGAAGTCAAAGTAGTTCTTGGCCTCCTGGCAGATGTTCTTCCAGAGCGCCTGGGGGGTCATGACGGCCCAGGCTGTGTTATCCGCAGCCCCTGGGGGCCGGTTTTTCCTCCGCTTACTCCTCTTCTTGGAGAGCAGCTCGTCGGCCGGCAGGTGGGCCACGGGGTTGGGGTAGGAGCTCAGGAAGCAGTTGAGGAAGTGGCTGATGGCAGCTGAGAGGCCGGAGAGCTCAACTCCCTGCAAGGCAGGGTTCATCCCCGTCAGGAGGGCTCAGCCCAGCTCAGGCTCCTTCCCAACGCCCCACACCCCCTGGGAGGCCACGGCAGACAGGTGGCACCTGTAAGTACGTCTTGAAGATGTGCTTGGCAGAGCGGGTGATGAGCTCTCCAATGCCGATTTTCTGGAAGGATCAGAAGGGAGGTCTTGGTCAGGTCTCAGCCTCCATCACCGCCCCACAGCTCCGGTTCCGCCCACCCGTGCGCACTCACGTAGACGTGGTCCAGCTGCTGGCGGGCCGGGCTGCGCAGCACCAGCTCCAGCACCTTGCCTAGGTAGCGCATGTTGATGCCACGCTGGCGCATCACCTCGGCCAGCGTCGCCCCGTCCATGGGCAGCACTGTGTGCTCCGTGCAGTCCTTCACCTGCAGGCTGCAACCGGTCAGGCCCCACCCGGCTCCTCTGCCTCCACCCGACCGTGTCTTTCTGGGGGAACACAGCTACCCTGGGAGGCCCTGGAGAAGGACCCCTAAGGCCCCAGCTCCCAGTCAGGAGACAGGAAGCCAGGACGTGGGAACATGTGAAGGAGGCAGGGCCAGAGGACACAAGCCAAGAACTAGGAGCCCAGTGGTGGCACAGGCCCCCCAAACTGCAAGGGAGGAGCAGAGGTGCCCACTTGGGAACACTACTTGACCCCCAGCCCCATGTCCTAAGGCTTGGAGGCGCCACAGCCTGAGATGTGCCCATAGCGTGGGGGGCGGCACCCAGCATCCCCGAGCCAGGCACAGAGCCTGCGGGGGGAGGAGGAGGGACAGCCTGACTGAGCTACCCCTCCCCCAGCCCTCCCACCACCCAGGGCGCAGAGGACCAGATCTCCAGCTGCCAGACCACCTGCTGGGCTCAGCAGGGCCTGTGCCCTTGACCTCTGGGGGTCAGGTTCCCCGTCAGTAAAACAGGGATGCCCACTCAGAGAAAGCTAAAAAAGTCCCCGCTGTGAGGAGTCCACCAGCCTCCAAGTCAGAGCTGGATGAGGGACCAGCACCCTTGGCGCAAGCCCCGCGCAGCCCCACGCCCCTCCCTCACCAGGCCGGGGATCTGGCAGGAAAGCAGGAAGGCAGCCGCATCCTTCAACAGCTGCTTCTGGTCCCGAACTTCATCCTGGCAGGACTCAGGGAAGCGAACCCCTGGAGGAGGGAGAGCAGAGACGCTGAGCCAGGCGGCGGCAGGACAAACAGCGCCGGGGCTTCGCGGAAGCGCTCAGATGGGGGACAAGCCCAGAGGTGCCCAGGGCCCAGACCCCACAGTGGAGCTCCAGCACACAGGGCTCCTGCGCGGCCGGCCCGCCACCTGCCTGGTGAGAAGATGTCAGGGTTGAAGCGAATGTCGAAGGCTGTGCTGCTGATGGAGCCGACCGCCTTGCACGCGTTGCGGATCACCTCCCGGCTCCGAGGGTCTGCTGTGTAGACGCGACTCAATGAGAGGCGGCCCACTCTGCCACAGGTGGAGCTGGGCTGCCCCAAGCCGTGCCCCCAGCTCCTCGCAGAGATGGCAGCCAGCCTCTCCCACGTGGCGTCATGCGCCACAGCAGCCCCACCTGTGCCGTCGTCTGCAGCGATGGTCTCCGCCAGCTCCTTCACCTTGGCCAGGCCGCTGGCGCTGCCCTCCTCCTCATTGCCCGCCTCCGGTCCGGGGGGGTCCTCAGGCTTGGACTCCGTGGAGGAAGGACCACCATTTTCCAGGGAGGAGGAGGTCTCCAGCTGGCTGGCCTTCTGCTGCATCAGCTGCAGGGCGGCCAGCTTCATAAAGAGGAGGTACCTGGAGCAGAGCAGAGCAGACAGGAGGTGGGACACGGGGAGGGAAGCTCTGCTGGCTGCAGGCTCCCAGCCGGCTGGGGTTCCACACCCGCAGGTCCAGGGCACACCCTGCCCGGCCTGTAGGTGTCAGTGCAGAAAACCCAAGATCTCCCGAGACCAGGAAGAAGAGGGCTGGGTGACGAGAGGGCTCCCCATCCAGGTCAGGGCCTGCAACAGTGACAGGAAGCCACTGGCATTAGAGTGTGACTTGTGTTGTGGGACGTTTGACACGGGCATTTCCCAAGCATTAAACACCAGCGGCAAGGACACCCGGCCCCACCTGTCCCCCCAGGCACTGGGACACTTGCAGCCACCCAGATTTCCCAATGCTCCTAAAGAGAACAGTGCCGCTTCAGCCGGGCCACCGGCGGGGCTGCTCCAGTCTGTGGCCAATAGAAAGCCCGATTTCTGCACTTGGGAGCCTGATGGTGGGGCAGGTGGGGATGGGTCTCTGAGGCCTGTGGCCAAGCTGAGCTCTTCTTCACCCTCCAGAGCGTCTCCCTCCAAGGACCCAGCCCCAGCACCACCTGGGGCGCCTGCGCTCCCTCCCCACAGCTGGCCCAGTCCCGGTCCGGCAGCACTGCCCCTTACCTGTGCTCCACAAAGGCGTCCACCAGCTCCTGGCGCAGGCAGCAGAGCTTGTGGCGGTGGGCACGGGGGAAGCCGGCGCGGGTGCACTCCTCGGGCAGCTCCTCGCCAGGCACGGGCAGGAAGTTGAGGTCGGGTGGGAAGGTGCGCAGCAGGTCGAGGATGTAGTGGCGCCCATCGTTGCCGATGATGCCCTTGCACTCCACCGAGGAGCAGAGCTCCACCTCTTCGTCTCGGTCATTGAGCACCCGGTGCCGCAGGATCTTGAGGGGCCGACTCGTGCGCTCCAGCAGCTCCAGGTACCGAGGGTGCGACACCACGGTCTTGCCGAAGTCGATAGAGCCGTAGATGACGCTCTGCTCCTGATCCCGCTCCAGAATGCCGGGGATGATGGACTGGGCTGTGACCCGGTAGCCGCGGTAATCCACCACCACCGTGCCCAGCGTGTAGAGCCCCTCCACATCCACCACGTTGTATGTTCGGACGCCGTTCAGGTCGTTGGTGGGTGCCACGTAGGCAGCGACGTCCCCGCCGAAGTCTTTGTAGTGGTCGCGCACGTCGAAGCCCAGGCTGAAGAAGATGTTGTTCCAGATGAACATCTGCATCTTGGTCTCCTCGCTGGGGTTGATGGCCATCACATTGCCATCGATGACCGCCATGGCGCCCCTCGTGGCTGCCGCAGTGAAGTCGCTGTGCACCTGGCAGGGGCCGCGGAGGGAGGGAGGGTAAGAGGCCCCACCCACAAGAGTCTCAGGCTGCGTCCCCCTAGCCAAGCTCACCTAGACGTTGGCAGCAACCAGGCCTGCCTTGGGAACCCAGGGACCCAAAGCTTCTGTCTCCTCATATGTAGAAAAGGGCAAGAAAACCATGTTTTGTCTGAACGCAGTGGCTCACACCTGTAATCTTAGCATTTTGGGAGGCCCAGGTGGGCAGATCACCTGAGGTCAGGAGTTTGAGAGCAGCCTGGCCAACATGGTTAAACCCTGTCTCTAAAATTGGCTGGGCGTGGTGGCGGGTGCCTCTAGTCCCACCTACTCAGGAGGCTGAAGCATGAGAATCATTTGAACCAAGGAAGTGGAGGTTGCAGTGAGCCGAGATCCCACCACTGCACTCCAGCCTGGACGACAGAGTTAAGACTCCATCTAAAAAAAGAGAAAGACCACCACGTTTTGAAGACACACTTGTTCTTGGGAGACAGCAGAGTGTAGTGATTAACAGGAGTGTGAGCAGTTATGTGCCAGGTGAGCTTGAACAGATAAAGCTCTCAGGCCCATTTTCTCACCTAGAACAGTGGTGATACAGGTACAGGCTCTCCAAAATATGACAGGAAATGATGCCTGTCAAGTACCTGGCACCATCTCTGCTGAAGTGGGTACCCGGGAAATGCGTTTTTGTTTCTGCAATTATCATCTCTAGGCAGTAAAATGATGGGGGTGGTGGTGGTAGTTTTTTGACAGGGCCTCACTCTGCTGCCCAGGCTGGAGTGCAGTGGCGCGATCGGAGCTCACCAAAGCCTCGACCTCCCCTGGCTCAGGCAGTCCTCCCACTCCAGCCTCCTGAATAGCTGAGACTACAGGCACATGCCACCATGCCCAGAAAATCTTTGCTATTTTTTGCAGAGATGGAGTTTCACCATGTTGCCCAGGCTGATGTCTGACACCTGGGCTCAAGTGATCTGCCCGCCTCCACCTCCCACAGTGCTGGGATTACCGGTGGGAGCCACTGTGCCTGGCTGAGATTTTTATTTTAAAGCAAATACTTTTCCTCATTTCTCTTAGTGACAGCACTAATAACTTTTAAATGCCGCCAAGTTGAAAGTGTTATGCCAACCAGCTCCTGCCCCAGAAGGGCCATGGTTGCCCAGTGCTCACCCAGGCAAAAGCCTCAGGGCAGTCAGTGGAGGAGGGTGGGAAGCTGGGTAGCCCTGGACACTCAGTCCGTACTGGGAGTAGGGCCCGCTCCTCCCAGGGACTCGAAGCCTCAGAGACCAGCAAAAGGCACTGGGATGTTCTGCTGGGAAGGCCAGCAGACCCTGTGGGAGAGCTGCCGGCCTCGGGGGGACCTGATGGGGTTGGGGCAGCCCCAGCCTCCTTGCTTTACTCCTGTCCACGAGGAAACCCGTCAGCAGGTGGCCAGTGGGCCTGAGACGTGGCGAGCAGGGACTGCAGCACCTTAAAGATGGCTCTTTCTCGAAGCAGCCGCTCAGGCAGGTTCTTGCGAGGCAGCTCCCTCGTCGTCTGAAGCTCCTCGTTCCAGTCTCGGGTCTGCAGAGACCAGGGAGGGAGATGCGAGCTCAGCCTATGCCCTGCGACCTGCTCTGGGAAGTCCCTTCCTCCACCTCCCTGAGAAGAGCCCGATTCCCAAATGAATAGTCAAGCATGGAGCCTCCTGGGAAGTGCACAGAACCCAGCCCAGCACCCAGGAGGGCGGGGGTGCCTAGGAGGGCGGGGCCAGGCCGCGGGTACCTGTCCAGGAATGTGCTCCTCGTAGCCCAGCCTCGAGGTGTAGGCATCCTCTGCGCGCACGCAATCCATGGCATGCTCCGCCTGGGGCGCCGTCCAGCTGTACACCTGGAAGGGGGTGGCGATCCTCTCGAACGGGTGGCGCTGGACCCTGTGGCGGGCAGGGGAGGGGGAGATGGGGCAGCCCACCAAGCTCAGGGCCCTTCCACGGGCCTCTTTTCTGAGGCCCCCACCTGCTCTGCCGTCTCCCCGCCCCCAAGTTGGCCAGAAGCACACGGCACCTCTCCATGGCTGCTGACCGGGTGCTGGCTGACAGCTCCCTAGAGTGGGGCTGGAACACTGGGGGCCCACGCTGTCTCCTCAGGCAGAACCCGTGGCCTGGGGACCGCGAGCCGAGCCAGGACGGGACGGGGGAAGACACTACCTTTTCTTCTGCAGCGCTGCGAAGTTCTTCTTGAAGGTGGGGCTGAGCTGGTTGAGCAGCTCCACGAGGGAATGGCTCAGGAAGCGGGGGCTGGCGGGCTTGGGGTTGAAGTGATAAGCTGTGGACCTGCGGGGAGGGCGGGCACTGAGCGGGGGCCCAGGGCGGCTGGCACAGAGGGCAGGTGGCGGCTGGCCAGGACTCACTGATTCAGATAGAAGCCCCGAGTGGACGCAGTGATGCTGACTTGCCGGTCCTCGGCCGTGACCACGAACAGGTACATGAGGTCCCCGTGCATCTTACGGTTCCCTGGCGGCGGGTTCCAGCCACTCATGGTGAGCACCTTCAGGCACTGCAGGGGCTGCGGGCGTGGCCAAGCATGAGGGGCCAGGCCTCTGGGGTGGGCGTCCACCCCGCCAGGGACCCTCTTCCACACTCCCCCGGAAGCCCACCTTCCAGTCCTGGTTTTGGGGCTGCAGGGGACACAGTGGCCGCTCCCGGCTCCCTGGCAGGATGTACTCGGGCGGCGTGCAGTCGATGGGGTCCATCTCCAGGCCCTTCTTCCGCTTCCCGCTGTCTGAGGGACCCGAGGCTGGTGGTCAGCACAGGGCCATCCAGGGCCGGCCGTCTCCCTGCCTGCACGTGGGCCTGGTCTGGGTGGCGCAGGCCCAGGCCCCACCCCCGTGCCCCTGCCCCGGCCCACTCCCCAGCCCCAATGCCCCCCGCACCTCCCAGGTCGCCATCAGTGAAGACGCTTAGGAAGGACAGGGAGTTGCAGTCCACCCCGTTGAAGGCGTCGGAGGGGTCCAGGCTCTTGAGGAGGTCGCGGACGTGACGCACGTGGATACGGGCCTCCCGCACCGTGTACGGCTCTGTCAGGAAGGCGGGGGAGGAAGGCTGTCGTTACCAGGGCCTCACCCTCCACAACCTGCTCGGCATAAAACACTGTTCAGGAGGCTAACAATTCCGTTTTCAAATTCCTACGTGAGCACGTAAGTTGGGAGTTCTGGTTTCAATACACACACACACACACCCGCTCTCTACTGGTGAGCAGGGATCTTTGTTCATCAAGAACTTTCTGCCAAGTCCTCCCAAAGCACACAGAGGCCTTGGGAGTGCGCCTGCTTCTGGTGTCGGGTGGGCACGGCCTCCAGAGCTCCAGGGCCTCCGCG
Source organism: Cheracebus regulus (assembly GCA_963574635.1). Lineage (NCBI taxonomy): Eukaryota > Metazoa > Chordata > Mammalia > Primates > Pitheciidae > Cheracebus > Cheracebus regulus. The sequence continues at coordinate 31,278 of CAUYQU010030049.1, read as the reverse complement.
TCCTTGCCCTGCTCTCCCGAGGCAGCCCTCATGCAGCGCTGGCCTGGGACTTCCCAAGGCCCCCGGCTGCAGCCCTGCCCGTGTGGCTTTCACGGGGTTCTAGCGGCAGTTCTTCCAGAGGAGGGGAGAGGTTCTGTGCCCAGCTGTCGGCAGCACTCAGCTATGGCTGTTTCCACCACTGCTCTCAGCAAGCGGACAGGCCCTGGCTGGGGAACCTGAGGGGCTTCTCCCCAGAGAACTTGAGTCCGCAGACCCAGCAGACGGCCCCTCACTGCGCCTGAGCGCCCACTCTAAGGATTTCTCATTTATCTCTACGGAACCGGACTGCACTGACCTCAAGCCCTGGCATGGTACTGCCTGATTATTTTTTTAGAATCACAACTCTTTTTTTTTTTTTTCTTTTGAGATGGAGTTTCGCTCTTGTTACCCAGGCTGGAGTAAGTGCAGTGGCACAATCTGGGGTCACTGCAACGGCCGCCTCCCGGGTTCAAGCAATTCTCCTGCCTCAGCCTCCCGAGTAATGGGATTACAGGCACGCGCCACTATGCCCGGCTAATTTTTTCAATTTTTAGTAAAGATGGGGTTTCGTCATGTTGGCCAGGCTGGTCTGGAACTCCTGACCTCAGGTGATCCCCGTCTCAGCCTCCCGAACTGCTGGGATTCCAGGTGTGAGCCCCCGCGCCCGGCCCACGGCCCTCTTCTTTAACCCATGGGCCAGGAGGTTGGAGGGTACAGGTGTGACGGCCTGAGAAGAGACCTGTGCTCCCATCCTGCCACCCTGAGCTCATCTGTGACATGGGGACCCTGACAGCGGGGTGCTGCCTGCCTCTGCCTCCGGGAGCCCTCCCCTCAGCAAGCTGCCCAACTTGCAGACCGACCTTCCACCACGCGCAGCACGGAGCCCTCCTGCAGCCCCTCGACGCTGCGCAGCTCGGAGAAGTGGTCCAGCATGTTGCCATCCAGGTGCAGTGAGAAGCAGGTGCGGTGACATGTGTCTTCCCGGTCCATGAGCACCTGGTGGATCTCCTGCACCATCTCCTGCGGGGACACCTGCAGGGAGAAGCCCCAACCACCCAGGTGAGAGGTCACATAGTGGAGAGCACGGACAATACCCTCGTCCCCAGCCCAAGGTACCTTGGTCCCCAAATACTTGGTATCCCCACTTTCTGGCTTTTAAATCCCAGGCCGTGTCCACACATGCTGCGCACGGTGTGTGTGCAGCCTGGAGCCTGGCCCCGCTGGCTAGGCCTGCAGACCAAGAGCAATCCCCGAGCAGCAAAAGGGAGATGGAAGAACGGTAGCCTTGCCTCTGACCTTGCCCAGGGCTCGGGGGCCTGGGGCAGATGGCTTTCGCCTTCCAGAAGGGGCGCTCTTGGCCCAAGCCTGTGGGTGCGGGGGACATACGACGGCCCTGCCTTGTTCCCCACTGAGTCACCAGCTTGCAAGACCTCCACGCTGGCTCTGCCCTTGGAGACTATTCAACACCACCCTCCCCTCTGGCAAATGGTAAAATCACAGCCCAGAGAGAGGTGACTTGCCCGAGGGCACACAGCAAGACACTGGGGAGTCCTGGGATGCCAGCACACCCTGGCCACATCACTCCCCTCCCCCACAGGCCTGGCAGGCCCAGCTGGTCGCTGTCCTCTAGCAATGGGGCAGTGACCTGACCCTGGACTCAATTCCCACGTCCACCACGCTCGCTGAGTGGCTCTGGGCAGAAGAAGGATCCTCAGTCTCCTGCCACAGTAGGGCCGGGAGGAGCACGGGCAAGGCTCAGCTTTCCAGCTCGTCCTCCATCTTACTTGCAGGGAGAAGGGCTCAATCCCGGGGGCCAGGATCTTCACGGAAAAACCCGTGTCCTGAATGACAATGACTTCCTGGCCAGTGGTTTCGTCTCCCGGCTCGGCCTCGTCCAGCCCGTTTTCCCTGGGCGGCTCGGCCGCCCCCTCCTTCTCCAGGCTCTCCGGGCAGTCCCCATTCAACAGCATGACTGACGGCAGCTCTGTGGGTGACACGCACAGATCAGAATCAGGAGGCCTGACTGGGGGCGCGTCCCTCACGGAAGACCATCTGCATCCATCCCAAGCCTCGGCCGCATGGTCCCGCCCTGCCCTCCGCACACCTGCAGGCCACTCACGGCCTTCCCACTTCCACGTCCCGCTGCCCTCCCCGGCCACTGCTCCTGGCCCACTGTGGTACGGCTTGCACCTGAGCACGCTGCCCAGACCACTCTCCCCAGCGCACCAAAGCCGCCCTTCAGGCCAGGCCCGAGGGGCTCCTCTGGCCCCAGCACACCCGGCCGCCCAGCAGCGTCCTGCGCACTCCCTTTCCTCTTCTCCGACGGCACCCGGCCCTCCCCCTCCAGTTCCATCTCCTCCATCCCTCCTGAGCTGTGGGCCCGGCGTCTCCCCTTCCCTCACCCTCTCCTGCCTCGGCTCACACAGCCAAGCCTGTCCTCTCTCAGGCCGTTTGGACCAGGGAGACGGCCGCCTCCCCACATCCACACCCTTAGGCCTCACTCAAGACTGGTCTTGCAGGGACAGAACCGCCTTCCTGCTCTGAGGCCCCCACCCTCTAACTAGTCACCCCCCTGAATCTCCCAAGCCCCAGGACCCAGTCCCTGCAGCCCGGGCCGGCCAGGCCCTCCCTCGGTTTCAGCAGGGCCACCCACAGCCCTCCTGGGACGCTCACCGCTCACAAGACTAAGCTTCTGGGGCCGGCCTCAGGCACCCTCCTGGACCAACCTCAGCTCCTACCTGCTCCCCGGTGCGGTCTCAGGACACCGCACCACAGCAGCCGGGTCCCTCACCGCCCTCCCTGCGCTGTGCCTTTGTGTCTGTGCTGTCCCTGACGGCCCATTCTGTGCGGCAAACACTGACTCACCCTTCAAGGCCTAGGAGAAATCAACCTTTTCAAAAGCCTGCCCAAACAGCGCCTAACGGCGGAGTCAAGGCCCCTGCCCCTTTCACTCCCAGAGCGGGCGCTCGTCGGCACCCAGGGTGGCGTCCTCACCAGCAGCTCTACCCACCACCTTCTGTGCGCCCAGGCTCAATGAGAAAGGCCCCCAGTTCATGAGGTACTTACTGCAAACCTCTAGCCAAGGCCAGTATCTGCAAGCTGCACCCAATCCACATGCTGTAAGCAGGGCGGGGAGCAGGTGACAAGACCCTGCCTTCCTACCAGGCTCCAGCGGAACCAAGGAGAGCTCCTCGTCACACAGGCTGCCTAGGGAGATGGGGACCGTGGCCCCAGGGTCTGCCATCAGCCTGGCTTGAAGTTCAACGGTCCCAGCTCTGAGGAGGGCCTGGGTTCCCTTCCAGAAAGAACAGCTCGCCCAGCTCTGCCCATCCTGTCTAGACCCCAGCTCTCAGGAAACGGGTACATCTCCCACAACTGTGTGGTCCCAATCCAGGTCCACCAGAAACACGGAGCAGGAGCCTTGGGGAAGGGATGAGGCCAGCACAGAGAGGCAGGGACCGGGGGCCCGGAGAGTCACCCCTTCCCTGGAACCCCACAAGTGAATGAGAAACAGGACCTCCAAGAGCTCAGATAGTCCCTTCCCCCTTGCCCCAAAGAGAGGTATTTGAAGCCCAGAAAGGTTCAGAGCCTGGGCTAAGGCCACCAAATCAGAACGGGCCCCCAGCCCCCTGCTGCAGCCCACACCCTACACCGCGGCACTGCCCTCAACTCTGGCCACCTCAGACCTTCACTGTCTGTCTGTCATGCCCCTCCATCCCCACCACACCCTCTCCAAGCCTGCAGTGAACTCCCAAGACCCTCAAGGATGCAGAGACCTCTCCCTTCCAGACCCAGCAGCCTCAGGAAGGACACCCTCAAGCCCCGAGCAGGTGAGCAGCCCCACCGACCCCAAGTGAAAACTCGCCTGAGTCTAGTGACAGCAGAGAGAACAGGGGTGCTGGTCGGTCAGCTCTCAAAAAGCAGCCAGAGGCAGGGCAGCCAGGAGGAAAGTCCCCCCCGAGTCCCTGAGAAAGGCCGTGCTGGCTGCCACGTCCCAGGAATGCGAGGAGAAGCAGGGAGGGCCCCCCAGTCCACAACAGCAGTTTTGAGCTATAGGATCCCAGAAGTGGGCATCTAGACAGACAGCCCGCGTTCTTTTGCATGTCTGGAAGGGGCAGGGCAAGGTGGCCACAGCGTCCCCTCTCCTTCTCCAGCTCGGGGAGACCACCCTCGGGGGCACCTGTTCCCTCATCAGGTTTCAAAGGAAGGCAGCATGCTCCCCAGCACAGCAGGTCCTGCCCCTCGTCGCTCCTCCAGGGAACACAGGCCTCCACCCTCGGAGGAAGGCCAAGCGGTCTCCCCCGCAAGGAGGCGGCTGCTGGCTCACGAGGTCCCGGTGCTCACCTGGTGCAGCTGACAGCTGCCCTCCCCTCGGCTCTGGAGTCTCAGGATGGCCGTGGCCGCAAGGCAGGTGGCTCCCCAGCTCAGGCCCAGCACTGCCCGGGTCCCCGGTTCCAGCCTCTGCTGCTACCCTCGCCCTCATGCAATCGCTCGGCCTGGGGCTGGAGCTCTGGCTGGCTTCGAGTTTCAGTGAGGCCAGGCCTGCTGGGGCAGCCCCAGGAAGGGCACACTCCCCCTGCCTGGCATCCTGCTCAAGGTCGGCCGGAAGGACGGCTGAGGGCCAGGAGAACCCAGTGGCCCCAGAACCCCAGGAGAAGCTGCTATCAGTACTCAGGCCCACTGCCCTCTGCCCCCTAGAGAGGGGGTCACTGCTGGCAAAGCCGGCAGGGGAACCGGAGGACCCAGCATTTGGGGTACCTGGACCCCTCAAGATCGAGGGCCTAGGAGACAGGCTGGCAGGGGCAGGGCCCAGCAAGGGGGTCCTCTCGTCAGCTCCCACACCAGTGGGGGTGAGCAGGACCGCTTCGGCCAGCTGCTGGCAACAGCTGGCACAGATCCGGGCCCAGGCCATGAGGCAGCCACCTCTGCCCACCAGCCCAGACACTGAGCACCCTGCTGTTCCTGGCCCAAGGGCCTGGCTGGGACCTCTGGCTCCTGCTGCCCCCTGCAGGTGACCTGGCTGCCAGCCCCTTCCTGCGAGTCACTGGTTCTAGCCGGAGGGAGGGGGATGGGCCCCAGCCTCCCACAGGACAACTGCACCCGTGCCCCAGGCCTCCCAGTGCCATCAAGAAGCTGGCAGGCTCCATCGTCCCTTCCCAGCAGCCCTGGCCCTGCCAGGAGGGAACCAAGTCTCTCCCAGGGGAAAAGAGAGCTGGCACAAGAGGCCGGCGCCGCAGAGGGGGAGGAGCCGCCTCCCAGCTGGCCAGGGCGCTTCCCAGGCTCTGCCACGCTGCCAGGGCCAGTGAGGGCTGCCCCAGCATCCACCCTACCCAGGGTGGGCGGGGCCAGGCTCTCACTCCAGCCCCTCCCCTCCAGGTCCAGGGATCAGGCAGACGCTGCTTCCCAGCCCCCACAGAGGGTTCTGGGACTCAAACAATGACCAGAGGAAAGGACCAGGCTTAGGCAGAGCCCCTCTGCTCCCACCGCTTCCAGAAACACCTCACCCTCTGGAGACAGAGTGGGGCGGGGTGGCCTGGCAGTGACTCCGAGGAGTGTTGACAACCACCTGCATTCTGGTTACCATAGAGCCAGGACAGGCCCAGCCCACGGCAGCTCCCGCAATTGCTGTGGCCCGCCCATCTCATCTGAGGAAACTGAGGCTCCAGAAGGCTAAGAAGCAGCTGCCCGGGGTCACAGGGCAAGGGGCAGCCAAGCTGGAGCAACAAAAAGGCAGGTGTGACTATCTCATTTGGGATTACGTTTTCAAACAGAAGAAAAGCAAAAACAGGTGTGTCAGATGCCCAAACCCATGGCTCTTGAGTGCCACCACCACTCGCTAGGGCCAGGCTACAGCACCCACAGGCAGGATGCACCCCGGCGGGTAGAGCTGCCACCATCACAGGATTCCCCGAGGTCTCTACACCCTGGGGCCAACACTCCCTGCCCTCATGTCCCTGGGGCACCTCTGAGGAGTGAGCAGTAGAAAAGGGGAAGAGGAGGTCTCCAGCAGAAAGGAGCATGGTGCCCCAACAGCACTCAGCATACTGGCAAACTCAGATGCCAGTGAAGAGATAAAGCACACCCTCACCGGGGCCTGGAGGCGCAGGTAGCCCAAAGGCAGCAGATGGGAGGAGCCAGAAAAGAAACTCAGGCCTCCCCAGGGGGCCTGTGTGCCACCCAAGCCAGCCACAAACTCACTCAGAAGACTGTTCCAGGGCCAGGCCACACCCCAGCCAAGGCCTCAGCAGGTGAGGCTCCAGCAGGAAGTAAGGTCCTAAAAGGTGCATCGCCCATCCCAGGAGCCCAGGGCTTCAAAGAAAGGGGATGGGAAGGCAGGCGACCTACTGAAGACCCTACAGAGGCAGGTGTCTTCAGGGCCTGAGGACAGTGAGAGTTCCTCAAACTGCTCCCCACATCCCATCTGAGAGAACAGCAACGATCCTGTGGGGGAGCTCCCAAAAGCCCTTAGACTCCTTCCCCACCTGCCAGCCTCCTTCTCCTCCCCCCTGGGCCTCATCTCCAGGGAGCCCTCCCCTAGGCAGAAGGAACTTGACACACCACTGTGAACTTGAAAAACCTGCCTGTTCTCTTAACCCCTAAAAGCTGCTTTATTCCCAAGAAGGTAGCCAAACCTTGCCCCCCACCCTCAATGGCCTTGACCACCTCTTAAGGAGACTGAAGAGCCTTCTAGAGCAGGACATCAGGGGTCAGGAGCCTTGGTTCTGATGCTCAGGTGGGCCCCAGCTTGGGGGGAGGTCTTCATTAAGGCTCTGTCCTCCTTTTAATAGATCCAGGCTGGCTGTAATGTGAATCCTAGCTATCTGTGCTAGCTTCCCGAGGGCGTAGGGGCCCATGCGTATGCTTCCAGTTTTCCCCAAACAAATAGCTGTGCTCTTCCCCTGACCCAGCTTACCCCAGACAGAGCCCCCTCAGCAGAGTTAGGAAGGGGCTTGACTCCCTGACAGAAATCCTCCGGCAGACGCTCGTCAGCCCCGGGTTCTCAGCATGTGATCCAAACCAACACGCCTTCCCAGCTTCCTCTGGGCCAGGCCACGGCAGCCTTGGCTTTGCTGGCCATGAGCTGGACTCCAAATACTTCCCTTAACAATGAAACGGCTGTGTGACCTTGTGCAAGTCACTTCGATCCTTCAGGTCTCTGCTAGAGGGTAAGGCAGCCAACCTCCTCTTATCTAGCCTGCCCCACTGATTCAGAACCACATCAGCACGAAGCCTGGCAGGCTGGGGCCATCAGCATTTGCCCGGGCCTTGCCGAGGCAAATCAGCAGCACTGCCCCAGCAGCTGTCCCTCACTCCACGGTAACTCCGCTATGATGGGGACAGGGTCAGAGAGCCTAACACTGTCCCCATCTGATTCCCAAGTCCGCCCTGGCGCCCTCATGAAGCTGGGAAGGGAGATGATGAGGCGTTAAGACCACAAATCCCAACTGAGGACAGCCGATGGAGGACCTGGGAGGAAGAAAAACAGTAGCTCCGCACCCCCGCCGCCACCTGGAGCAAAGAGGACCGCCGCACCCCCGCCGCCACCTGGAGCAAAGAGGACCGCAATCCAGGCCTGAGGAAGATGGGGGGAGCCGGGAAGGGGATTCCAGCCCCAAGGCGGGAGCCCGAGACACAGTGGCGGGAACAGAGAGAAGGAAGAGGGCTCAGGAGGAAGAGAGAGAAGCCGCCCCACCCGAGGCGAGGTGCAGCCACTCCCACAGCCTCCACCACACAGCCCCCATGGGGGACCGCGGAGCCTGACTCCACACTAACGACCTTTGCCTTAAAAACTGCAACTCTGGTCTGACCCACTTTTCGCAATGAGGCAGGTTAATGATCAAGTTCTGGCACAAACACTTCCCCCTGCCAAGGGGTTTGGCTTTGCCCCATGCCCATGCAGACGCCCCCTACTCCAGGTCGGCCGAGCAGGCCAGCACCTGAGAGAGCGGCCGCCACAGCCTGAAGACCTGCGACGAAAGCCTGGCTCAGGACGCGAACCAGAGAAGCCCCTCGCCACACACACCCCGCACGCACATCGTGCGCTTCCCGCAGACTGAGCCTGGGAAGCCTCGAGTGGAGCTTCACCCCAGGGCTGCAGCCCTGCGCTCGGGAACGCCTGGGAGGCCGGCGCCGAGCAGGTGCCGAAGGGGGCTGTCCCGCAAGCGTCAGAGCGACCCCAGCCCAGAGAGCTCCCAGGCCCGGGCGCAGAGGGGGTGGGGCCGCCGATTCCCTCGGTCTGCGGCGGCGGCGCACCCCGAAACCGCATGTGCGCGCACGTGTCCCTGCGACGAGGTGCGCGTGTGCCCGCTGAGGCTGTCCTCTTCGGGACCCCACGTGCGAAGTCCGGGCCGCAGCCGGGGGCGACAGTGAAGGTGACCTTCAGCGCGGGGGCGACCCGGTAGAGGGCCCAGCGAGAGACAACCAGGCCCGGCGCGGAGGGAAGGCGGCGGCCCCCACGGAGTCCTGAACCCGCCGTCCAGGACCGGCGCCCCCCGCCCGGCGGCCCGCAGGCCCCGGCCCAGCTCACCGGCCGCGCCCGGCCGCCCCTTGCCCCCGGCCTGCGAGCCGTGCTCCCGGGCGCTGTCGGCCGGAGCGGCCGCCGGCAACTCGTCCGTCTTGATGACCATGGTGGCGGGAGCGGGCGTCCGCCTCGGCTGTCCGCGCCGCCCGCCGCGCCACTAACCCAAGTGCCCTGCGCGCCGCGGCCGCTGCGGGAAGGACGGAGTCACCGGCCCACGTGGTGCGCGCCGTGGCCTTTGACCCCGCCGCCGCTCCCCTGCCCCGCCCTCGCGCCCGGCCGGCCCCACGGCGGCCCGCGAGGGACAAAACGCGCCGCGCCTCTTTCCCCGCCCACGGACGCGGTGACTTTCCCGAACGTCTTAAAGGCAACGCACCCTGACTCCGGGCCGGGGGAGGCCGGGCGCCCTCTCCCTGCCGCTTGCTGCTCGTCGGGCGGGCACGGTGACCTTGGGTGGAGACTGGTCTGGGACTGCCATGGCTAGCCCTCCCCCACCCAATGATCCGTTTTCTCTTGCAAATCTGCCAGATGACCACGCCTGCTGCCGTCCGCGGAGTTCGCGTTACCCTCCCCACCGGGCAGGCGCTTTCCCGCCGAATGGGTGGGGGGGGTGGATTATTGAGGAAGTGGAGGGCCGCTTAGGGCACGGGCACGAGAGGCGAGGGCGGGTTACGCCTAATGGGGCTCAAGTGTCAGAATAGACCCGCCAAACTTTGTCCCGAGCTGGAACGGGCTCCCTACCCGCGTCCTCGACCGATGGGTCCTCGCCTCCAGGCTGGTATCCTCGTTTTACAGTGGAGGAGGCCGAGACCAAGGTCACACAGAGAGCAAGGGGTAGAGCCGGGGAGGACGCTTTACAGTAGTTGCTGGTTTTCACTTGGTGGGGACTGCAGAGTGAGGTCAGAGGATGCTGCAGAGGTGACATTCGAACCAGGCTTGCAGTGAGTCGAAATGCTCCAGGCAGAGTCCCTGGTGGATCTTTCCTGCACAGGCCCCCGGAGGCCTTCGTGCAGCCCCTGAGGCAGACTCCCTCAGGAGCATTTGTCTCTGGCTCTGATGGGAACTGGGAGGCTTCAGCTTCTTAAGGTGGGCTGGGAGGGCCATACCTAGGGCCTTGCACGATTGGCAAAGGAAAGCAGGCCTTGTTCTGGAGTGCACGTGGTGAGGAAAGCCAGCGATGCGATGTGAACTTTTAAACCTCAGGAAGTAAAGGTGACAGGTGATAAGATTCATCTTGGCCCGGGCGGTGGCTCACGCCTGTAATCGCAGCACTTTGGGAGGCCGAGGGGGGAATTGGAGAACACCCTGGGCAACATTTGAAACCCCCGTCTCTACAAAAAGTATTTTTTTAAAGAAGCCAGGTTTGGGCCAGGCTCGATGGCTCATGCCTGTAATCCTAGCACTTTGGGAGGCCAAGATGGGCAAATCACCTGAAATCAGGAGTTCAAGACCAGCCTGGCTAACGTGGTGAAATCACATTTCTACTAAAAATACAAAAAATTAGCTGGGCGTGGTCGCGGGTGCCTGTAAACCCAGCTACTCAGGAGCTGAGGCAGGAGAATCACTTGAACTTGGGAGGCGGAGGTTGAAGTGAGCCGAGATGAGGCCACTGCACTTCAGCCTGGGTGACATGGCAAGACTCTGTCTCAGAAAACAAACAAAAAGAATCTGCAGTTTATTTTCAGTGGATCCCTTCCCCTTTTCCTGGCAGGTCCTACGGCACAGCAGGCATCCTCGGGGCTGCCTCGTGGCACTCCTGAGCACTGCAGTTTTCCCACCTTTTGGGTCCCTGCATAGAGATAAGCAGGAAGAATTATCTCGTCTGCGACCCAGCCTGCATCTTTAGCCTGCTGGAAGCGTCCCACCTTCCTAATTATTGTTATCATGGACACACCCACTCAGTGGGGCTTTCCTACTTTCCTGCTTCCCTCTCCTTTTCAGAATTTCCTAGGAGGTTGGAGACGTGACACAGGAACCCAAATCCCTTGGACTGCAGCAGAGAGTCCCCTACTTCCCTGGCCAATCTCTGGGAACCCCTAGAAAGAAAATGCCCACCTCCTTCACCCCCAAAACCGCATGGGCAGAAATGCCAGGAAGGAAGGAAGGGATAACAGTAAGATGACTTGGGCTTCAGCCTCCCCAGGTATAAAATGAAGGGGTTGCATAGATGATCTTTTTTTATTATTGTTATTATTTTTAGAGACGGGGTCTTGCTATATTGCCCAGGCTGGAGAGAAGTGGCTGTTCACAGGCGCGATCCCACTACTGATAAGCACAGGAGTTTTGACCTGCTCCGTTTCAGACCTGGGCCGGTTCACCCCTCCTTAGGCAATCTGGTGGTCCCCCGCTCCTGTGAGGTCACCATATTGATGCCGAACTTAGTGCGGACACCCGATCGGCATAGTGCACTACAGCCCAGAACTCCTGGGCTCAAGCAATCCTCCAGCCTCAGCCTCCCGAGTAGCTGGGACTACAGGCACGCGCCACGGTGCCTGGTGCATAGATGATCTTTGAGTTATCTGAGGCCAGGCACAGTGGCTCAGGCCTGTAATCCCAGCACTTTGGGAGGCCCAGGCGGGTGGATCACTTGAGGTCAGGAGTTCAAGACCAGGCCAACATGGTGAAACCCCCCTCTCTACTAAAAATACAAAAAAAAAAAAAACCCACAGAAATCAGCTGGGCATGAGTGGTGCATGTCTGTAATCTCAGCTACTCAGGAGGCTGAGGTGGGAGGATCGCTTGAACTGGGAGGAGGAGGAGGTTGCAGTGAGTGGAGATCCTGCTACTGTACTCCAGCCTGGGTGACGGTGAGACTTCCTCTCAAAACAAACAGTTATCTGGTTCTGACATTCCATATCTGCACCCTGAACTGTGACTGGGATGGGCTTAGCCAAGCACCCCCAGGGGTCTGTCTGGGGAGCCCTAATGCCCCTGCACTGCCCTGTCCTGCCCTACTCTTTCCTTGTCTTTTTTGAGATGGAGTCTCACTCTTGGAGTGCAGTGGCATGACCTTGGCTCACTGCAGCCTCTGCCTCCTGGGTTCAAATGATCTCCTGTTTCAGCTCCTCGAGTATATGGCACATACCACCATACTCAGCTAATTTTTGTATTTTTAGTAGAGACACTGTTTCACTATAATATAGGCCAGGCTGGTTTTGCACTACGGACCTCAGGTGATCCACCCACCTCAGCCTCCGAAAGTACTGGGATTACAGGTGTGAGCCACCGCCCCCAGCCTTTTCTCCCATCTCTATAGGAGAGAATATCCAAGAGATCCATCTGTTCATGAAGGGGTTATATAAACTTCTTTTCTATAAGAAGAGTTTCCAAGACAGCACAGGTTCTACTGCATAACTGAAGCTGATATGAGACCTTTTTTTCTGATGAGTCTTTTAGGGAAGAGAGGAACAAATAATAAATTTGCACCCACAGGAAATAGGTAACAGCTTTCTACTTTTAAATATAGAATTGTAGGATGTTAGAATTAAAGGGGACCAGAGTAATTGCCTAATACAACACACTAGTTTTAAGGATGAGAAAATTGAAATTCAAAAAGAAGTGACTCACTCAAGAACTCACAGCTAGTTAATACAAAATTAGGGCTTTAATGCATACCTTACAATTCCCAACTTGGTGTTCTTCTCACTACCCTGTGCTATCCACATGACCCAGAAAGTTGAAGCTGTGATAAAATGCACTAGCTTATAAACGTGTTATACACTTTTACTCATAACTTCTAAAGTTTTTCTAGAAAATAATTCAAAATCAACAAGATATTACATAAAAGTATTAACTGAAATACTATATAGCAAGAATGTAAACAAATGTCTAACAGAGGAATGTCTTCTTAAATTGGATTTAAACAATATGGTGGGATATTAGTTAACTAAAAATTCTAAGACTGTTGAAATGGGGAAAATGTCAAATTATATATAAAAATAGAATGCTTTGGTTACATGTGTATATAATAAGCAAAAATTAAAAATTATAGTGATCAATTTTGTTATTTAAAAATTTTTTGTGTGTTATACTAGCTTTTCAAGAAAACTATACCAAAAAAATGAAGCAACAAATATGGAGTGATATGTTGCCCACTGATAATATCAATTGGTCAGCACACATTCCTAAAGGAAGGGAAAAAACTAACATTTATTGAGAATCTACCGTATGCTATGCACTTTGACATTGTCTTAGTCCATTTGGGCTGCTGTACCAAATTATTGTAGACTGGGTGGCTTATAAACAATAGAAACTTATTTCTCACAGTCTTGGAGGCTGGAAATTTGAAATTAAAGTGCCAGCATGGTAAAGTTCTGGTGAGGGCTCTCTTCTGGACTATAGGCTACCCACTTCCTCTCTGTGTCCTCACATGGCAGAAGGGGTGAGGGTCTCTCTGGGGCCTTTTTTTTCCCTTCAAGATGGAGTTTCATTCTTGTTGCCCAGGCTGGAGTGCAATGGCACAATCTCAGCTCATGGGTTTAAGTGATTCTCCTGCCTTAGCCTCCCGAGTAGCTGGGATTACAGGCGCCTGCCACCTCACCTGGCTAATTTTTTTGTCTTTTTTTTAGTAGAGACAGGGTTTCACCATGTTGGCAGTGGTCTTGATCTCTTGACCTCATGATCCGCCCGCCTCAGCCTCCCAAAGTGCTGAGATTACAGGCATGAGCCACTGCGCCCAGGCTTTTTTTTTTTTTTTTTTTTTTTTTTTAAAGACAGGTCTCACTCTGTTGCCCAGGCTGGAGTACAGTAATGTGATCATGGCTCAGGCACAACATCCCAGGTTCAGGTGATCCTCCTACCTCAGCCTCCTGAGGAACTGGGATCACAGGTGTGTGTACCACCACACCTGGCTGATGTGTTTTTGTTTTTTTTTAGATGAAGTATTGCTCTTGTTCCCCAGTCTGGAGTGCAATGGTGTGATCTTGGCTCACCACAACCTCCACCTCCCTGGGTCAAACAATTCTCCTACCTCAGCCTCCTGAGTAGCTGGGATTACAGGCATGTGCCACGACGCCCAGCTAATTTTGTATTTTTAGTAGAGATGTGGTTTCTCCAGGTTGGTCGGCTGGTCTAGAACCCCCGACCTCAGGTGACCCACCCACCTCAGCCTCCAAAGTGCTGGGATTACAGGCATGAGTCACCACCTGGCTCCTGATTTTTTAATTATTTGTAGAGACAGGGTCTCTCTATGTTGCCCAGGCTGGTGTCAAACTCCTGGGCTCAAACGATCCTCCCACCTTGGCCTCTGAAAGTGCTGTGATTACAGTCATGAGCCACCGTACCCAGCCAAAACCTTGGCACTTTTAAGCATCCCTAATCCCAATCTCCTACTAACCTGAAGGGTCTGGAGACACATCTTTCGGAAGCTGCTCCTAGTGCTTCCAGTCAGAATACTCATGATGGAGTTCACAGCCACTGAGAGTGAGGCCTGTAGTTTCTGCTGAGCCTGGGAAACAACAAGTAAGGGGGAGACTGCATGAATTCCAAGATGTGGTTTAGAGAATCCCAGAGGGGCCAAACATTTCCATCAGAGCAGGATTTCAACAATTCTTCCTCTCCATCAATAAAAGTTACTGAGCTCTTCACATATTTTTATATCATAACACTTAGGGATTAAAATAAAAATTTTTAATGTTCTCTCATTTCACAGAGATGACTTATTGGCACAGACACATTTAGAAAAGACAAGCAATAAGAACACTGGTCAAGAAAACACACTATTTGAAAAAAAAAAAAAAAACCTTTCAGTTCTGCTCTTAGTGTGGTTGTTTTTTACCTGAAACGGGGGCCATATGAGGTAAGAAATATGTTACCAAAAATACACAGGATGGATGGATTCAGAAAATCAAGTAAGAAGAGAAAGTGGTGTTGTAAACAATTAGGAAAATGGGGGAAGAATGTAAGACACAGTGAAGCAGCAGCTCCAGAAGTCTGTGTGGTGGGAAGGGGAAGAGTTTATATAGACAAGGAAGAGGTGTGCTATCAGCCATTTTTACCTATTATCTATTTCCCTATTTACCCAAACACACCTACTAGGAGGTAAGACTAAGCAAGCTAGTTACAGTGATCCACCTAAGCTAAAGTTTGAGTTGTAGGCTAGATGCAGTGTTACAAGATCACCCCCAGTGACAGAATAGGAGAGGAAGGGGCATTAATGGAGCAAGGGCTCCTGGGCCCTGCCTGCTATTATATGCTTGCTGTCTTTTCCTTAGAGAATAGGAGAAAGGAGGCTGTGAATTCCTTATTACCTTGGCAGCCTGGTGGTGTTGCTCCAAGACCTGGTCCACGATAAACTGGATAGAATCTTGCACTACACTGTGGCTCTCCACAAGGATGGCATTGAGATGAGTTGTGAGCAAAGTATAGACTCCTAAGGGGAGGGAGAAGGTAAAATTATCACAATATCTACTTCCCCTTACTGTGCATCTTCTTCAAAGGCTAGTCTTAAATTACCAGATGTGTAAGATTTAAGGCACTTGTTTACTAATACATTGATGAATTTCTTTTAAATCCAGTACTGAGTACAATGACTGAGATACTGCAGGCCCTCAGAGTCAAGCTAAATAAATTATCACAGTAGTTCAAAAATGGTAATACTGTATTTCTGAGGAATCTGAATTCTTAAGGGATGTTCAGCAAGGCTCAGAATGTGGTATCAGGCTTGCGTTATTCGAGGATTAACCATGAGCAAGGATAACTACCTCAAGATTGCTGTTCATGTGTTCTGAGTCAGGACCCTACATATTTACAAATAATTATCTTTTTTAGACTAAATCTCCCAACAAACAAACCTACCCAATTCCCACTTATAAATAAAAGAAAGCTCAGAAAAATTAAGGTGAAGAATGACATTATTTTTAAAAGAAACAATTGAGGGATCCTGTTTAATTCATAGCAGAAATATATACCACATACTATAAACGAGAATCCTAGTGACTCCCAGAAGGGAGGAGAAAGGGAGAAGCAAACATCCTATAGAGTGTGTCCAACCCTCCTCTACGCCTATGTGAGCGTCACTGTTGTGGCAATGCTTTCAGATGTGCTGTGGTAAAGAAAAGGTTAAAATTCACAAAAATGACACAGAACTGTTCGTATGAGGTCTTTTGAAATGGGGGATTATCTCTATTAAAGTAACCACCGGCACCACTGCTCAGCCTCATTCCGAAAAGCTAACATGTGAGAGCCATAGGCAAAAAAAATTATGCCATCAAACAATAGGCCACCATTTAATGATCCTGATGCATCAGACATAGGAAGCCAAATTTACTTTACAGGTCACCTGGAGAAAATCCTTCTTGATTATTCTTTGTTTTCAGTATTCGGAATTCTATGGTGAAGCACCCTAAAACTGGCTGGCTTTTTCCAGGACTCTATTAAAAATGCAAGTCAGAAGAACATTTTCTACCACAATGCACCATGATGCTTTCCTGGTAGGGAATGTAATATGTGGTAAGCTCAAAAAGATTCTGGAGCTAGAGTCAAGGAGACCATAGATTCTAGGGTCAATCACCAACTAATGGTGATTAAGCCTTTTCTTCAGTATAGAAAATGGCTTTATACCACCTGTTCTCACAGGTATGTTGTGTAGATAAACTGCCATAATGTACATGAAGTGTTTTGTGAGCTTTTTTGTTGTCCAGCCTGGAGGGCAGTGACACAATCTCGGCCACTGCAGCCTCAACAGCCAGGGCTCAAGTGATCCTCCCACCTCAGCCTCCTGAATACCTGGGACCACAGGTGTGCACTACCACCATGCCTGGCTATTTTTTTTTTTTTTTTTTTAGATGGAGTTTCGCTCTTGTTGCCCATGCTGGAGTGCAATGGTGCGATCTCAGCTCACTGCAACCTCTGCCTCTCGGGTTCAAGTGATTCTCCTGGCTCAGCCTCCCATGTAGCTGGAATTATAGGCGCCCGCCACCACGCCCAGCTAATTTTGTATTTTTAGTAGAGACGGGGTTTCGCCATGTTGACCAGGCTGGTCTCAAACTCCTGACCTCAGGTGATCCTCTTGCTTCAGTCTCCCAAAGTACTGGGATCACAGGTGTCAGCCGCTGCACCTGGCTAAATTTTTAAATTATATGTAGAGATGATGTCTCGCTCTGTTGCCCAAGCGGTCTTGAATGGTTCAAGCCGTCCTTCTGCCTTGGCCCCTCAAAGTACTGGGATTACAGGTGCCAAATCATGGTGCCTGGCCCATGAAGTGTTTTGAAATGTACACTGCAATATTCAACAGGAAAATATTGCTATTGCTATGTAAATATATCATCTAGATTGCTATTTTCCATAGTTTGGTTCCAAGAATAGCTTCAAGAAATCAGATCCCTTTTGAAAGCAGACATTTAATTTAAAAGCCAAAGTTCATTCCTAAAACTTTTGACCACCAAACTCCTTGACATTGTGGAAAATAATGAGTTAATCACAAAAAAAATTACCATGACAAGGCAGGTGGGCATATGGCCAATTAAGTTATTTTCTTAAAGACACATGGAAACACTAATTTTGAGCAATCCGTTTCCTAAAAGAAGCAGCTCTAGAGAAAGCTTTTAAGGATATGAGAAAGAAAAGGGGGAAGAAAAGGTAAAATTATCACTACATCTATATCTACCTCCCCTCCCCTCACTGTGCATCTTCTTCGGAGGCTAACCCTAAACTACCAGATGTGTAAGATGTAAGACACTTAACTGTGTTTACTACTACATTGATGAACTTCTTTTAAATCCAATACTGAGTACAATGACTGAGATACTGCAGGCCTTCAGAGTCAAGCTAATCAGAAGTGTACAAATTATCACAGTGTATCAAGAATGATAACACCGTGTTTCTGAGGAATCTGAGTTATTAAGGAATGTTCAGTAGGGCTCAGAACATGGTATCAGGCTTGCATTATCCAAGGATTACCTCTGGCAGACCTTAAAAAAAACTCCACCAGAAGGTAGCAGATCTTATGTCTTAAGAGGGTTTTAGACCTGGAAGGGCCTAGCCTAACAATCTCACGTTAAAGATATGAAAAGGGAAGCTCAGATTTACGTGACATGCTTCCCAAAAATCACTGAAGAAGCTGGGATCAGTGCTAAAATTTAACCCAGGTCTCTTGATTCCACCCTGATATCTTTTCCACAATAGTAAGCTGCTGCTCTTACCAGCCTCTGTCTATGTGAGCATAGGCTACAGGGAACAGCCCTAGGAATCCTCACATTAGTTTGGGCATCTTCTATTTCCCATTCCCCTGGCCTTAATCACTGGAACAGCGGAGCATCAAAGACCACTAGCTACTCAAATAAAGAGCTACAAGCTAGAGCCCAAGGAAACAGTGCTTCTCTCCTATAGTGTATACAGCATGTGTTGGGAAGAGGCAAGGAAAAGGTAGCCTTATCTTACTTCTGAGAGGCTCAGAAGGAAGGTAGCAGGAAGAATACCACAGCCCACAATGGTTTGTTCAATAAATAGTTGACACCAGTCGACATGAGCTCTTTTGGTCTGGGGTTGTAAGCAGTCTCTTTTTTCTTATGGCTCAGTGGGAGCAGAGCCACACCAAATAGCACTGGAGTGCCTGGAGCATAGAGTCCCACAAAAACACACTGGGCCATAGAGAAAGGAGAACACAGAGACATATCAGAAGCACCAAAAGGGAGGCTTATGAACCTTTTCCCAAACTTGTATAATCTCCACTTCTCCTTGTAACTTTCCTCAAAGATTAGGAGGGGATTGAGAAACACTTAAATTTATGTCCCAGGGTTTACTGGATTAAAATGCAGAAGCCAAGTCCTGCTCATGCTCAGTGGTTTTCAAATTTCCCTATTTAAGAATCACTTGAGGCCAGACATGGTGGCTCATGCCTGTAATCCCAGCACCTTAGGAGGCTGACATGGGAGCATCTCTTGAGCCCAGGAGTGCAGCCTGGGCAACACAGGAAGACCTTGTTTCTACAATCATAATGATGATGATGATCCGGGTGATTCTGATGCATGTTTCATGGACCAGAAAATGAAACTACTGCTTTATCTCTATCTTAGAGAACCTTTCTGAGTGATAACAAGTTATCACCCATCTAATAAATAAACACCAAAGGTTCCTCATTGCATACCTGAATAAGAACAGGTGTGCTTTTTTTTTAAATCGACCTAGAAAGGCAGTATGATGATGAAAAGTTCCCAAGGCTGGCTGTACATCAGAATCACCTGAGAAGCAATTTTATTATTTTATTTTATTTTTTGAGACAGAGTCTCAATGTCTTGCCCAGGCTGGAGTGCAGTGGTGTGATCTCGGCTCACTGCAACCTCTGCCTCCTGGGTTTGAGTGATACTCCTGTCTCAGCCTGCCGAATAGCTGGGATTACAAGCAGCCACCACCACACCGGCTAATTTTTGTATTTTTAATAGAAACAGGATTTCACCATGTTAGCCAGGCTAGTCTTGAACCTCTGGCTGCAAATGATCCACCCACTTCGGACTTCCAAAGTGCTGAGATTACAGGCGTGAGCCACCATGCCTAGCCTGAGAAGCTTTAAAAACATATGGACAAGCACTTTGGGACACTGAGGCAGAAAGATCACTTGAAGCCAGGAGTTCAAGAGCAGCCTGGGCAACAAAGCAAAACCTCCATCTCCACAAAAAATTATTGAAAAAGTTATCCAGGTGCAGTGGCATGCATCTGTAGGCCCAGCTACTGGGGACGCTAAAGCAGGAGGACCACTTGAGCCCAGGAGTCTGATGTTGCAGTGAGCTATGCTCATGCAACTACACTCCAGCCTGGATGACAGAGCGACTCTAAAAATAAAAACATTTTAAAAACATACTGAGACCTGAGCCCCACCTCAGTCCAACTGGAAATCAGAATCTCTGGAGAGTGAGCATTTTAGATGCTCTCCAGATAATATATTATGTGGCTAACGTTGAGAACCACAGATCCCTAGGGAGCAGTATCAGTGTCTGCTGATTTCTGACCAACCAGACCTAGAAATGTCATCATTTAAGTGATGCATCAATATGTGAATCTTTTCTATAGAACATATTTATTTAACTTATTAAGCAAGGTTTTTCACTGAACTTTATTCTATAGAAATATATCTAATTTAGATGTATGCATTATACAAATCTTCCCTTTCCCTTAGCATTTGGCATACCCAAGCTGGCAACCCTATTCTCTTATACTTACTCCAGATTTCCATTTGCTGAACTGGAAATGCACTGTGGAAATCCACAAAGAGAAAAAGCAGCAGAGTTTGTCCTTGAAGGTCCATATTCTGAGACTGATCCCCCTCTCTGGATTCCACCTGATAACTCACATCTGGAAGCAACAAATCTAGTGGACAAGATAATACACGAATTTCTAAGATAAGTAAAGCCCTCAAAATGCCAAGTGACTACAGAACCTGTATTCTGAACAAAGAAGGATCTGAGAATAGGAGATCTAAATTGAAACACTCATTTCCCCTCCTGAATCTGTTTCTCTATCCACATGATGGAAGCAAATCATAATGACGCACAGGAAGAACATTAAAATAGTAACTAGGTGTGTAAAATGCAAAACAAACAGCACTCCTTTACATTTACTGAGAAGCACTACACAATAAATTCATTGATTCCTTGTACAACTTTCTAAGGCAGGTATGGCTGGTAAGAGGTTAGATTCACCTGAGTGTTATGATAACAGCTAACTTGTGTTACAGGCCAGGTACTACATCAAATGCTTATGTACTATTTCAACATTTAGACTTCACAATAATATTATTGGATAGGACCTACTCTTATGTCCTTTTACAGATAAGAGGCACAGATAAGTTAAATACCTTGCCCAACGGGTAAGGTGCTAGTAAGTGGTGGAACTGAGTTCTAGATTGTGCTAGACTGACTCCAAAATCTGTGCTCTTATCCCCAGTACTTTATATTTGTATCCACAAGTGATCCAATGTCCAGTAGTCACTTTCTAGCACCTTGGTCCTTTAGAATACAATCAGGATAGTCCTATATTTCAGATCCATATAGAGAAGTACCTCCATGTGGATCCTGGTTCTGTCCTTTA
Organism: Cheracebus regulus; assembly: GCA_963574635.1. NCBI lineage: Eukaryota > Metazoa > Chordata > Mammalia > Primates > Pitheciidae > Cheracebus > Cheracebus regulus. The sequence continues at coordinate 10,721 of CAUYQU010030049.1, read as the reverse complement.
GAGTAATCAGGGAGGGAGATGAGGGGACATTTTCTGCATTATTCATTTCCAAAGTTTACTGAGAAAGTTCAGGCACCATGAATTGGCAAAAAAACTAAATCAGCAAAGCCTGAAAACAAAAATGAACGAGAAAAGGAGATATGGAGATCCCTAGAAACTCACTAGTTATCTCTCTATTCGAAATCCTGATGGCATGACATTCTGTCTGTTAAGACCAAATATTCTTTTCCCACAAAACCATCACTTCCAAAGACCCTGTCTAAGGACACCCTCTTCTGGAATAACTACCCACTCAAGAACAAAGAATCTTATCCCAAGGCTTCCTTCCTTCATAGGTGAAGAGTCTATTATTCTAAGATACTGCCCCATCCCAGTAGGCTTCAATCTTCTCATACCAGTCACAGCCGCAGAATACTTCTTCCCTACTGGTCATCTTCCTCAGGAGCCAAACAACCAGACTACCTTCTAAATTTCAAAGGATTCTAGTTTAGAACAGTTAATCTCAAAACTGCAGCCCTCCTAGATATCAGCCCATGGTTGCATATTCCAATTTCCCAGTTTTATTTATTAGCTCATTTATTAACCTCCCAACTTTTAGCATGATTCACCCAAAGCTGGTGTGGTTACAGCTTACATGAATATTATAGCCAGCTTCCTAGGCCTAATACTATTATGTCTTGCATTTGTATGTGTTTTAATTGTTTCTAAGGAATTTTATATGGATTTTCTCAGTTCATTATGAAGCATTTCTCTTCCACAGTAGTTCAGAGGTGTCATTGCTCCCTTATTCACCTTTGTAAAGGTCCAGAGTTGACAGATTAGGTACATTACAAATCCTCTGAACAAGTATCTAACAGAAACACCAGGAATAGAGGAGGCAGCAGAGGAAGTAAGAGGAGAACCAGTATCAACATGCAATGCCAGGACAGGCGTGGTGGCTCACGCCTATAATCCCAGCACTTTGGGAAGCTAAGGCGGGTGGACCATTTGAGGTCAGAAGTTCAAGACCAGCCTGGCCCTAACATGGAGAAATCCTGTCTCTACTAAAAATACAAAAAAAAAAAAAAAAAAACAAACAAACAAAAAAAAACAATTAGCCAGGCATGGTGGCGGGCACCTGTAATCCCAGCTACTAGGAAGGCTGAGGCAGGAAGATCACTTGAAATCAGGAGGAGGAGGTTGCAGCTAGCTGAGATTGCACCACTGCACTACAGCCTGGGCGACACAGCAAGACTCCATAAAACAACAACCACAACAACAAAAACATGCAATGCCAAAACAAGCTCTGAAAGAGCTTTGCCTGGTTTGACACCTGTTTGCCTCACTTCAAGTGGTCTCTCACACTTGGCCAGACCCTGACCCCCAAACCCCAAACTAGGCCATCATATTTTTTTAAATTTTATTTTTTTCAGATGGAGTCTCACTCTGTCGTCCAGGCTGGAGTGCAGTGGCACCATCTCAGCTCACTGCAATCTCTGCCTCCTGGGTTCAAGCGATTCTCCTGTCTCAGCTCCCGAGTAGCTGAGACTACAGGCGCATGCCACCACACTCAGCTAATTTTTGTATTTTTAGTAGAGATGGGGTTTCACTATGTTGGTCAGGCTGGTCTCGATCTTCTGACCTCATGATCTGCCTGCCTCAGCCTTCCAAAGTGCTGAGATTACAGGCATGAGCCACCGCACCCAGCCTCTCTGGGTCATATTTTTATATATACTTTCGCCAGGCACGGTGGCTCATGCCTGTAATCCCAGAACTTTGGGAGGCTGAGGTGGGGGGATCACGAGGTCAGGAGATTATCCTGGCTAACACGGTGAAACCACATCTCTACTAAAAATACAAAAATTAGCTGGGCATGGTGGTGCATGCCTGTAATCTGAGCTACTCGGGAGGCTGAGACAGGAGAGTTGCTTGAACCAGGGAGTCGGAGGTTGCAGTGAGCTGAGATCATGCCACTGCACTCCAGCCTGGCGAGAAAGCGAGACTGCATCTCAAAAAATAAAATAAAATGAAATAAAATAAAATAAAAAATTACATATACTTTCTATTCATATATCCTTTCATTTCTCTAATATTCTTCAAGTTTCTTCATTCTTGTGCAGAGAGAGGGAGGATATACCTCTATCCAAATTGAGATCCAAATTGGGTACCATACATAAATGGTATTTTTTCCAGTCAATTAAAGAAGAGGTATCTTTGAAGAAAGTAGTCATTGGCTGCTCCCAAGTTGACAATATCAGAGGCAGACCCAAAGGTCCATATAGAAATATGTATAGTTGCTAAAGAAAACTGCCAAATTTTAGTATCTTATGACTATTCCCTTGTATAAAACAAACGTTAACACTGACCTGGTTTACACTCCCATAAATAGATGTTCTATGCAGTTACATATCACGCCTTTTCCACACTGAGGACAGGTGTGAGGCACCAGAGGTAGATCCACTAGGATCCCCGGAAATTTATTCTGGGTGTAATAAGCGTGAGCCACAGATGTAACACTGGGACAGTTTATTTATTCATCTGGTTCACACGATCATAGATTTGAGCGGCACCACAGGTTAACATTGTTTTAAGTTCTAAGTTCTGGGGGTACCAAGATGAATATCCAGATAATACCTATCCTCAAGTTTATCATACTTACAGTATGGGAGACAGACATAAAAGCCAGTAAACTGTAATACGATGTGATACATGCTAGAAGAATATACAACAGAATATTTTCTATGAAGTATTTGAGTATACTCAGATTGAGAAGGAAACTTGTCTCCAAACCTATTCTCTTAAACAAAGGAAGGCAGGCCCCTGAAATGGTTTCTATCTCTGAACTTCCCATTTAAAATTACCCCATTAAGAACCACTGCTTAACCTTTCTTGTCCCCTGAACCAAGGCCAAAGAGACCAGAATGTGGACTTTCCTTTATCTTTCTTTGTTTTCATCCTCTTTCTTATGGGATAAACACATGGTATTAAGTGTGAAGATTAAAATTCCTACCCAGTGGGCACTGGGGCATTATGGAAAGTCATCATAGAAAAAAGGGAGGCTTTATACCCATAAATGAAGTCTCCCTCACAAATCTCAGAAGGCATTAAGACACAAACTAAGGCCGATTCACTGTTTAGGGCAAGAAGATTTTTTTTTTTCTTCTCTTTTCTTTTTTTTTATAAGTCGTCATGCTAGTAGGGCAAGAAGATTTTTAAGATGCAAACTCAGAATAAGAGGGCAGTGTTTGAAGAGCCAAGATGTGCGGTTGTCTTACATGCAGTTGTTTAAATCATTTACATGTAATATGAATATAGCTATAGTTGGGTTTGAATCTATCATCTTGTTATCTCTTTTCCATTTATTGCTATAGTTGGGTTTGAATCTATCATCTTGTTATCTCTTTTCCATTTATTGCTTGTATTCTTTGTTTCCTTTTTCCTCTATTTTTGAATTAGAAATTGTTTTTTAAGTTTTAAAAAGTGTTTTCTCTCTCTACCCCCACCCCCCACCCCCCCACTTTTTTTTGAGACAGCGTTTTGCTCTTGTTGCCCAGGCTAGAGTACAATGGCGTGATTTTGGCTCACCACAACCTCCGCCTCCCAGGTTCAAGCGATTCTCCTGCCTCAGCCTCCTGAGTAGCTGGGATTACAGGCATGTGACACCATACCTGGCTAAGTTTGTATTTTTAGTAGAGACGAGGTTTCTCCATGTTAGTTAGGCTGGTCTCAAATTCCCAACCTCAGGTGATCCACTTTTGGCTTCCCAAAGTGCTGGGATTACAGGCATGAGCCACTGCGCCCAGCCAACCCCCTACCTTTTTAAAAAAGATACAGGGTCTCACTCTGTTGCTCAGACAGGAGTGCAACGATTTAATCATAGCTCACTGCAGCCTCAAATACCTGGGCTCAAGCAATCCTCTCTCTGTATCAGCCTCCAGGGTAGCTGGGACTACAGGTGACAGCCACCATACCTGCCAGGAATTTTTTTATAATTCCATTTTATCTCCTTATTATCAGTTATAACTGTTGTGTTAACCTAGGAATTGCCAGGCTTTATTAGTATACAACTTTAACTTATCATAGTCTCCCTTCAAATGATATTATAACAATTCATATATAGTCTAAGAATCAAACAATATACTTCTGCTTCTCTCTTCTTGGCCTTTGTGCTATTGTCACACATTTTTCTTCCACAGATGCTATAAACCTTATACATTAAATTTTTGCAGATCATGATCTATGAACCCTAAGCATAAGAAATATGAAGAATCTAGGCTGGGGGCGGTAGCTCATGCCTATAATCCTAGCACTTTGGGAAGCCAAGGCGAGAGGATCACTTGAGATCAGGAGTTCAAGCCCAGCCTGGCCAACATGGCAAAACCCTGTCTCTATCAAAAATACAAAAATTAGCCAGCCGTGGTGGTGGGCACCTGTAGTCTCAGCTACTCAGGAGGCTGAGGCAGGAGAACTGATTGAACCCAGGAGGAGAAGGTTGCAGTAAGCTGAGATCGCACCACTGCACTCCAACCTGGGTGACAGAGTGAGACTCTGTCTCCAAAAGGAATATGAAGAAAATAGAAAATGATAGTAAGACATCTCTCTCTCTCTCTCTCTCTCTCTCTCACACACACACACACACACACACAAAATTAGCCAGGTGTGGTGGTGTGCACCTGAGTCCTAGCCACTCAGGAGGCTGAGGTGGGAGGGTCACATAAGCTTAGGAGCTCAAGGGTGTAGTGAGCTAAGATCAAGCCACTACACTCCAGCATGGGAGACAAGACTCTGCCTCTACATAAATAAATAAAACATCAATGAACTGTGGGATAACTTCAGGTGGCCTAATTCAGAATGTGTAATTGGAATCCTGAAGGGAGGGACTTCAAGACTTGTTTTTTAATCTTTTTTTTTTTTTTTTTTTGGCTGGGCCTGGTGGCTCACTCTGGTAATCCCAGCACTTTGGGAGGCAGAGGCAGGCAGATCACCTATGGTCAAGAGTTTGAGACCAGCCTGGCCAACATGGGGAAACCCCTTCTCTACTAAAAATACAAAAATAAGCCAGGTGTGGTGACGTGTGCCTGTAATACCAGCTACTCGGGAGGCTGAAGCAGGAGAATTGCTCCAACCTGGGAGGCGGAGGTTCCAGTGAGCTGTGATAGTGCCACTGCACTCCAGCCTGGGCAGCAGAGCAAGACTTTGCCTCAAGGAAAAAAAAAAAGATTTTTTTTTTTTTCTGGTGAGGTACTTGTTAAAGGAAAGTTAAAACTCAAGACTCCAAATCACTATGCAAAAAGGAAATAATTTAGCTGAAAGATGAGCCATGCAAGAGGCTGCCTCTTCTTTTGTTCCTAAGCAGATAGCTACAGATAAAGAGTTAAGTATCTCCACAGGTAGCTACTCTTATGTTCACCTTCTCATGTAAAGTGCCAATTTACTGAGCACAAGACAAATACATACTTGACTATTCCCCTACTTGTTCCTTTTCTCTTGTAACATATATATTCAATAATGTGACCATCCCCTCCTCTTTCCCCTCCAGCCTGCTTTTCCCCTTTAAATACTGAAGCCCTCAAAACCATTTTTAGAGAAAGGCACAGACCTGTCTCCCAGGCCATCCTTAACTCATAAACTTCTAAACTGATTTAAGATCTGTCTTAGATACTTTTTGGTTTATATACTCAAGAAGGAGAATTTTTTTTAAAAAAAGGACAAAAGTATTTTCTATCTACTCGCGTAGTCACCACTTCCAGTGCTCTTCTTTTTTTGGGTAGATCCAGAATTCTGTCTGGCATCATTTGTCTTCTATTTAAAAGATTTCCTTTAACATTTCTTATAATACAAGTCTTCTGGTGAAGAATTATTTCACCTTTTCTATGTCTGAAAAATTCTTCATTTTGCCTTCATTTTTTTTCTCAGTACCTTATAAAGATGTTACCCCACTTTCTTCCAGCTAACAGTTTCCAGTGAGAAATATGCCATATTTTGTTCCTCTATACATAATGTGTCTTTTTTATCTCCAGCTGCTTAAAAAAAATCTTATTACTGGCTTTAAATACTTTATGATGTGACTTGGTGTAATTTTCTTCGTATTTCTTAAACTTAGGGTTCATTGATCATGAATCTGCAGGTTTATAGTTTTCATTAAATTTGGAGACTGGAGGGTGAGACTGTCTCTACAAAAAAATAAAAATTAAAAAAAAATTAGCCAGGCATGATAGTGCATGCCTGTAGTCCCAGCTACTCAGGAGAGGCTGTGGGAGGAGGATTGCTTAAGCCCGTAAATTTGAGGTTGCAGTGAGGTATGATCACACCACTGCACTTTAGCCTGGGCAACAGAGCGAGATCCCTTTAAAAAATCATTTTTCTGAATTTACACTCACATATCTTCTATCTGATGCTAAAAATTTTGATTCCTAACGTTAACATAATTATCATAAACATGCATACAATAATCCCAGTGTAAAATACCAATATTATTACTAACAATCAAGCCACTGAATAAATTTTAAGAGGTCTTTGGACTTTATTTCATCCTTAGAGTATATCCTGCTAAGAATGTATAGTCAAAACACCATGTTCTAAAATCTTTTGAATTAATTCTTCTTGTTACATGGATTATAATTTTAACATAACATACAGGTAAGTTTATTACCTTTTATGTTGAGGGATATTTGTATTGGATATAAAATTCTAGGTTGGTAATTATTTTATTTCAGGACATTATTAGTTTAACACCTTCTGTTAGTATGGGGAGTCAACTGTTAAATTGTTTATCTTTTAAAGATGATTTGTCCTCCTAACTGATTTTAAGATTTTTCCCTGTTTTTCATCTTCTATAGGTGTGGAAATCTTTTTTTATTCATACTGCTTGATTATTCTGTTCTTAAATCTGTCTCAGTTGTTTCAGCCATTAACTCTTCAAATATTGTTTCTGCCCCCATTTTCTCTTTTCTCTTCTCTTTTGGGACATCAATTAAATATACATTAGACAGTTTCACTCTTTCCTCTGTTAACCTCTCTCTTCTGTATTCTGTATTTTCCCTGACTTGTCTCTCTTTGCTTAATTTTTGCTAAGTTCTTGCTTTTTTTTTTTTTGGAGACAGAGTCTTGCTCTGTCACCAGGCGCCAGGCTGGAGTGCAGTGGCGCAACCTCCGCCTCCCGAGACCAAGCAGTTCTTCTGCCTCAGCCTCCCGAGTAGCTGGGACCACAGACGGGTGCCACCATGCCCAGCTGATTTTTATATTTTAGTAGAGATGGGGTTTCACTACGTTGGACAGGATGGTCTTGATCTCTTGACCTCATGATCTGCCTGCCTCGGCCTCCCAAAGTGCTGGGATTACAGGCGTGAGCCACCACGCCCAGCAGTTCTTGCTATCTTTAGCTTTTAGTTTACAAATTCTCTTAGGTTGCACTTAATCTGCTGTTAAACCTGTGTACTGAAGTTCATTCAACACTGGTTATTATATTTCTTAATTCCATAATTTGTTTGGTTCTTGTTAAAAGTTATTTCACATTTTACAGTTTCAGTTTCCTAGTAAAATGTTCAAACTTTGCTTTCATTTTCATAAACATAGTAAGAATAATTTTTTTAAAATTTTTCTTGAAACAGGGTCTCGTGTCACCCAGGCTGAAGTGCAGTGGTGCGATCATGGCTCACTGTAGTCTTGACCTCCTGTGCTCAAGCAATCCTCCCACTTCAGCCTCCTGAGTAGCTGGGACCACAGGCATGCACCACCATGCCCAGCTAACTTGTATAGAGATGGGGGTCTCACTGTGTTGCCCAGGCTGATCTGGAACTTGCAGGATCAAGTGATCTTCCTGCTTCAGCCTCCCAAAGTGCTGAGATCACAGGGTGAACCGCCATGCCCAGCTAAGCATAAATTTTTAAAGTCAACATCTGTTATCACCAGTATCTGGAGTCCCAGTGGGTGTTTCTGTGACTTTGTTTTTGCCAGCTCTTGTTTATATTGTCTTGTACTTTCTTATACCTGGTTATTTGTGACTGCACATGTGTGCGCGCATATGTACCATGGGACACTGTATTTGAAAAATGTTAAATAATTGGGAGCATAGGATGCAGTTATTTTCTTCTAGAAATTTTTGTTTCCTTCTACAAGACATCTTGGAGAACTAGCAAATATAAAATCATCTAATCCAATTTCAAAGTTTAAGAATTTCTGGCCTGCCTAGATGACCAAAAAGTATATACAGTTCATGTGAAGAGTGACTTAGTGCAGGTTCACCTTACTCCTTAAAATATAGCCTTCTAGTTATCTCTTGCCCAAAGCAAGAGGTGTTTTTAGCAGCACTCCCAAGCTCATCAGGTCCTGGATTCTTTGGCCTTCTTGTCCTGCATTAATTTGGAAGTATTTTTTTAAAATAGATTAATTTTTATTGTATTTATTTATTTTGAGACCAAGTCTCGTTCTGTTGCCCAGGCTAGAGTGCTATGGCGCCATCTCAGCTCACCGCAACCTCCACCTTCCTGGTTCAAGCAATTCTCCTGCCTCAGCCTCCAGAGTAGCTGGGACTACAGGCATGCGCCACCACGTCCAGCTAATTTTTTTGTATTTTTAGTAGAGACGGGGTTTCACCATGTTAGCCAGGCTGGTCTCGAACTCCTGACTCATGATCCGCCCGCCTCGGCTTTCCACACCCAGCCAATTTGGCAGTATTTATATATCTTAGCCTCTCAGCTGCCTGCTCTAATTGGCAAACTATTCCAGGGCAAAAGCATCCCCCAATGCTAGGCTCAGCTCTCTGCAATTCAAACCTCTCCCAAATCATGGCACAGAAACTCCTCCTCTTCACTAGGTCTTTGATGCTTTTATGATGTTTTAATATTTCATCCAGCCTTTGCCTTCGGTGAAAAGGTTGGTCTAAATTATGAAGTTTGCCACTTGAAGAAAGTGAAATCTCACCAGAATTTTCATAGTTCTCTTTTTTAAAACATCACCTCCCTAGAGTCTTCACTGACCTTATTTAAAATAACTTCTCTATCATTTTGTTTTATTTCTCTCCACTGCACTTATTACTACCTAATATCTATCTGTTAAATTTTCCCCAAGAGGACCAAAATATTGTCTGTCTTATTCCTTATAGATGATGGAATGAGGAGGAAGAAGAAACTTATTTATTTACTTTATACTTTTCTGTGCTATCTAAAGAAAAAGCATATTTTAAAATAGAAAATGTCCATGCATAGTCTTCATCACTATCCTGCTCCCTCCTCCTCCCTAAAAGATACCGTGGTATCTTTTGATATCTGATATGCGACATCAAATAGCTGACATCTATCATACCACGCCTCTCCTGTTCTCATTGGGTTTTTTGTTTTTGAGACAGTCTTGCTCTGTCACTCAGGCTGGAGTGCAGTGGTGTGTTATCAGTTCACTGCAACCTCTGCCTCCCGGATTCAAGCAATTCTCCTGCCTCAGCCTCCCAAATAGCTGGGACTACAGGCATGTGCCACCACACCCAGCTAATTTTTGTATTTTTAGCAGAGACGGGGTTTTGCCATGTTAGCCAGGCTAGTCTCAAACTCCTGACCTTAAGTGATCCGCCGGCTTTGGCCTCCCAAAGTGCTGGGATTACAGGCGTCAGCCACTGCGCCTGGCCTGTTCTCATTGTTTATACACTTCTCTAACTTCATTTACTTCTACAGCTTCAATCATGTCACAATAACAATTATTAATATTTATTGACTACTTTACACTAGGAGCTTCCCATAGATTATTATAGTTAATTTTAAAACACAAGCAAACCCCAAAAGAACAGAAAAGCAACTTTTGCAAGGAAAAATAAATCTATGAGATAAGTGTCATCCTCATTTTAAAACAGAGGAATTAAAGGCTTAGGCTGGTTAAGTAAGTTGCCTATAGTCACACAGCTAATTAGTAATGAATCCAACATTTACACTCCTGTGCCATGTTCTAAACACAGAACTATACGACTCTTACCTATGAAGGAAACTAAGACTCTAAAATTCTGTATCTCTAAATCTGACCATTTCCAAGTTCCAGACCAAATTTCTATATAGCTGCTTACTATGTTCAAAGGATGTCTTGAGGCACCATAAACTCAACATGTTTAATGTCAAACTCATCTTCTTTATCCCCCAAATCTGCTATTAATGTTTTGTATCTTGCTGACAGTATCGTTATTCTGTCAGTTATCCATGTAAATCTTTTTTAATAGCTCTATTGAGATGTAATTCACATCACATACAATTCACTCATTTTAAATGTATAATAAAATGGGTTTTAGTATATTCAAAGAGTTGTGCAATCACCACCACCATCAATTTTAGAACATTTTCATTACTCTGAAAAGAAGCCTCTCTAGGCAGAGCACAATGTCTCACGCCTGTAATCCCAGCACTTTGGGAGGCTGAGGCTGGTGGATCACATGAGTCCAGGAGTTTGTGACCAGCCTGGGCAACACAGTGAAACTCTGTCTCTACCAAAAACACAAAAATTAGCTGGGCATGGTGGCATGCGCCTGTGGTCTCTCAGGAGGCTGAGATGGGAGGATGGTTTGAGTCCAGGAAGCAGAGGTTGCAGTGAGCCAAGATCATGTCACTGTACTACGCCTGGGCAACAGACCCAGACTCCGTCAAAAAAAAAAAAAAAAAAAAAAAAAAAAAAAAAAAGCCCCGCCATTTAAATTGTGTGGTGTGTATTTGCGTATTGTAGACCTAGAAATCTGACAGAAACCTAAGGGGTTCCCTGCCCCTAATCTA